>JBAIZL010000001.1:20712500-20815000 GCA_036971475.1 Prosapia bicincta | reverse complement strand
ACTCCAAAATACAGCCTAAACAGTTAAAAAACAATCATAAATTATATAAATATACCAGCTAAAAATAATATACTAAAATTTAATTAATACATAATTGAAAACACAGACAAGATAAATAAACAAACATCAACACTATTACATAATTAAACAAGGTGACAGTAGCAACACAATAAACGATTATTATAACACGAACATTAATTTTAAAAAATAATAACAATAACAATAAAATAACAGTTATGAATCACATGCCTATCGGAACAACACAGAATTCGGAAATAGAAGCGAGGAACCCTGGACTGGGCCCGACTCATTATTAACTGAGACATCTTGAAATTTATTAATAAACCAAGTCTCCCAAGCATCCAAAGTATTGTGCCTCGTGACTTCCCTCAACAATCTAAGATGCTTGGGAGACTTGGTTTATTAATAAATTTCAAGATGTCTCAGTTAATAATGAGTCGGGCCCAGTCCAGGGTTCCTCGCTTCTATTTCCGAATTCTGTGTTGTTCCGATAGGCATGTGATTCATAACTGTTATTTTAATGTTATTGTTATTATTTTTTAAAATTAATGTTCGTGTTATAATAATCGTTTATTGTGTTGCTACTGTCACCTTGTTTAATTATGTAATAGTGTTGATGTTTGTTTATTTATCTTGTCTGTGTTTTCAATTATGTATTAATTAAATTTTAGTATATTATTTTTAGCTGGTATTTTTATATAATTTATGATTGTTTTTTAACTGTTTAGGCTGTATTTTGGAGTTGTCTATTCATGATAGTGTGACATAAGGGGGTTGAGTAGAACCAAAAAAATTTTTTAATAATAGCAATTATGTAAAATTTTAAATGAAATAAATAAATAAATAATATATATATATCTAGTGATTAAGTGGGATTGTAATAGATTACTTTTATTGCTTGACTGTACTTTTATCTTGTTTGTTTTAGTTGATTTGTACACTAGCTTGACAATATGTTTAGTAGTAGCCAAGCACTGAGGAAGGCGACTTCGTCGCTGAAACTAGTTTGTGTTGTGTTCGTATTAAAGACTAATTTTTGTGAGATTTGAGTAACACTACTTTAACTTTTACCTATGTGAATAGTTCTCACTAGCTAAGCTCTAAATAACTAAAAATTACAGGGATAATTGTATATTTACTTTGTTTATAATTCTAGTCCATAAAAACCTGGATTTATAATTATTTACCATGTGGTGGTCTTACAAATATGAATATATATACAAATATTTTCAGTCATAATTATAAACATAGATGGTTTATAACCTGCACTAATAAACATTTATTTAAAAAAATTAGACAATTTTTATTTAGTAGTCAATGATGTTTTATATAAAAAATTTAATGTGACAATTTTAGTAAAACCTGTTTCATGTAAGATTACACGACAATTTTGAAATTTAATAAGTAAACAAGATAAACCAAATGCACATAAAATAAAATGAAGTCTTCAGAGAATAAACTTACTACAGACCTAGAAGGAAATACAATAAGTAATACATAAGACCACTCAAGTCAAAAAAATAACCTCTCTTTTGAAAGTATGTAAGTAAATTTATACGTTTCTGGTCAAAAAAAAGTAGACCTTATTTACTTACGTCATGCAAAAATCAATCTTTAACCTGAGGTTTAACATGTGTAACTTGCCAAAACAAAAAGGAAAGTAAGGAAGGTTCACTGGATTCTGCTGTAACGCCGGATTTCTTGCCCTGCACACATAACGGGGAACTGAAAAGTTTTCATTTGATTTAAATATTCCTTTGTTTAAAATTTAATATGTGAAAATTTTTGCTTTGAAATTGAATGTTTATAGAGACCGACAATAAATCTAGCAAAATTTATAAGTTTGCACGAACAACTGCAACAAGTTATTGGTCTTTAAATGGTTAGTTAATGGTCTTAGTTGTGTCTCTTATGAACAGAAGTTATACAATAATTTTTTCTCCAAAATTATCATTCTTAACATGAACAGAAGAAGTTGGAAATCATTCTGAGAAGATACAATAATGAATGTATGTTCATTTTGTGTATATTTCCTTATTTATTTTCATAATAATAATGTTAGATTCAAATGCCTTGAAATAAGTATTCAGATCTATGATGGGATGAGAAGAATGCATAGACAGTGTTAACGTAGACGATGAACCTGACAAGAGGGAAACCATTTTTAGTATTTAAAGGCAAAGAGCACAATAGGTTATTATAATATTTAAACAATGTTATAGCTTTGAACTTTATAAACATGTCTTACTTATAAACAAACAAAATATTATAGACCTCATATTATATTTGAATCTTTTAAAAAAAAACGTTATGAAAAAAATATGTGTGACTAGACATTTAATATATAAAATGCCGTTGGAAGCATTTACTAAAAGATTCTTATAACGAGTTTAACTGAACTCTCCAGAGTAATATTTCTCTCCAGAGTAAGAAATGTTGTGCTCTGTAGTTAGAGATTAATTTTATTGTTTGACTTTGTATGTTTTATCTTCTTTGTTTTATTTAACTTGTTGTACGATAACTTTAAAATATGTTAGTAGTAGCCAAGCACTGAGGAACAAACTAGTTGGTTGTGTTTTGTTTATTAAAAACTAATTTTTGATGAGATCTTGAGTTCACTATTTTGACTTTAACCTTTGAGTTTAAATTGACATCGTACATTCCCCCTGAAATTTCAAAGGGATGGTGAAAACAAAATAAGGAAAGAGCTTGAAGGTTGGGAAAAAGGAATACAAAAGTGGAGAAAATGTCAAACCTAAGGAATGCAGTTGACAACACTAGAGTCAGACAAGAAATATGAGAGCAATATTAAACCAAATAGAAATAAAAGCAATGAATTAGAGCTTTAACCTAACAAACAATTGAAATAAATCATACTGCTCTAAATCATTACAAATGAATTATATCAAAACAAATGATAAATTATATACTTGAGGAATGAATATCATAAACATTCAGGAATAAAACAGAAAGTAGAACAAAGAACAAAATGCCTCGTCGTCTGACCGGAATTCAGAATTTTGTCTACTATATATTCAAAGCAATGAATATTTAATTGGCAAGAACGGTACCATTCTATACCTTTCTGTTTTAAAACTTTTGTTTTAAAGAAGATTACTCAAGAAAATTTAGATCAATAGCTCAACGTGATTTTTTAGTTAGCTGTAGGAATAATATTTTACCTTCTTTTATTAGGCATTTGAGTCTTAAATGTAAGGGCTTTATCTTTTATAGTAAAACAGACTTGAGAAGGACAACATACCATTAGCTGAAGCTTTTTCTTTGAAATAAATAAATTTAATTGACACCATTATCAACTGCTTTATTATCCTTCACAAAACATTTTCATGTAAGTGCCTAAACATGAATAATCTATGATTTGATATAAAGCCATAGCCCAATTGTCTTGAGAAACAGACAAAATGAGTTCTTGAGGAACTCACTTCAATACAAAATCATTACCTAAATAAAAAAAAAAAAAAACATTATTTTTATAATTATTAAAAGTAAAAAAAAATATTCCTAATTTATAGTATTAGGAGTTTAGTTAATATTAAAGAAGGTATGCACTAAGTGTTTTTTCAGTTACATAAACACAAATACATATTGAATAAAACTTAGTAATTTACTAAAATTAAAGAGGATATTTATCTTACCATTTATACTGACTGGTAGAGAAGTAGGAGTCTTATTGGTAAACTGGGCAGATGGAGATGGCTCCATTTCATACATGATTATATATGCATTAGAATTACTTAAATTTGATTCATTTATAAAACGAACCTACAACAAATAAAATTTTATAAATTGAAAACAAATAACTCTTCATGAATGCAAATTAAAATGTTAACAAAAACAGTAATGTAGGCAGAACTATATATAAGCCAATATATAAGCATTAGTCCTTGGTTGTATTTAGGTATGTTTTGGTAATATTTAGGTAATATACAGGTATATTTTAAATATACCCGTTACTGTAAACATCTCTTGATAATACAGTTCAAGGGCTTGTTACAAAGGAGATGTAAAAGGATCTTCACTGAACTTCGTGCAATGCTATAAACCTTCAATTATAAAAGCTCTAACTGTTTTCCATTTCTTATACTTAATAAATATACATAATACCGTACACCATATTTATTCTATCTAAGATGATGTATGGTACAGAAATATCAAGTTCAGCTTCCAATCCCTGAGTATCTACTTGGGATGTTCCAGGACAACCCCTTTACGATCCAAGGAAATGGAGCTCAGAGTTAAGAGCTTGGATTTTATTCTGAAAATAACTATTTCTAAAAAATTTAAGTCTCAGACACTTTTGAAATTTCCTTCACCAAGCCTGCATCAGGCCTTTTCACAATTCTAAGTCCCTAGATACTCCTATTAATATTCCTTTTTCTATCGGCTGTCCTTATTGGCAATAGCCATGCCTGTTGCAGTTTCAGATAATAGAATTCCTCCTTCTTCAACCCCTAATGTTAGGCTGGATCTAACTAGAGCATTTTTTTAAAAAAATCACTTTGAGAAACAAAGTGTAGCTGCTCTTGAAGTTATCCATTTGTAAGTCCGAAATCTGCTGTAGGATCTTCTCTGATTGCTTTCTAGACCAGTAAATCATAAAAGACGGGAATCTCCTAGCACAACTGTATAATTGTTTGTAATTCATTAATGTTGTTTTCCTGTCTTGGGGTTTCAGTTATTTTCTCAGTTAATTTATTGAGTATCTTGCTTAGGTTCTCCCTAGTTAAAAGATGCCCAACTAACACTTCAGCTCCAGTAGCAACCGTCTCTGATGTTACCTATTTTATAAAACTCCAACACTTTTTTCATCTTCTTCAGTTACTAGTAACAACCAACACAAGACTTCTTAATTTGAAAACTTTTTCAGTTTTTTAATAACATCTTAATCTATCAGTTGGATTAATGCTTTCAAATTCGAAGGCAAATAAACAAATTCAAAATTGTCATCAACTGAATCGAAGGTCACCTCAGTAGCTTTGGTGAATTAAATTCTGGACCTTTCTAGTTTTTTTCCCCTCTTATTGCATTTTTTGCACTTGGAATAAATATTTATGAGTACCACTCATAATTTTTTTTTTCTAATTGACTTTTTTGATAATCAACTCTTACAGTAGTTTTTTTAAAAATTGAAATTTAAAACTTAAAGCAATGAATCAGTTATGACAATTTTCAAGCATTTAAGAAATAATTATAATTTGTAACAAAAATAATTTTCGGTCCAACTTCAACTTACCGTACTATCATCAAACAGGTAATACCTTCCATCTGATATTTGGCCTACTGCAGTGTAATGACCACAGTTTGCTGAAGGGCCAATGTGAGAAACTAAAGAGACCAGGCGGTATCGGAATTTTTGTCCTCCAACCACAGAATCTTTGTGACAATATTTGGTTAAATCCAATGTTAGAGACATTGATATATGTTTGCTGTTTTTCCCTCCCATTATTCCAAACCTAGAAAACAAATTACTCTAAAATAAATTTAAATCTAATTTGAACCCTTTCAAAATTACTACTAAAATAATAAAGCCACACTGTAATAAGACAATCCATATATTTTGTTACAATTATTTATGTATGTGCTATTTTTTTTTTTTTTTTTTTAACCAAACTTCATGACTAACCTTTTCAATTGGACGCAAAGAACTTTAGGTGGCCTTTCTACGGAGAATTTCTTTGTAGCAGCTACTCGTTTATTACACTGCTCACATTTATATGCTTCTTCTCCATCACCCAATCTTTCTCGTCCAAAATAAGAGTCCAATGCTTCGTCTAAATTATTTGATTGACGGATATCAACCAATAAATCTTGAAAGTGTGAAAACGTTGTAGAAACATGTCGACACTCCAAGCAAGTAACTATAATAACAAAATTATTTTTAAACCCTTATCTAAAAATTATAAAAAAAGATTTTACAAGAAATGCAAACAGTCACTTTTTTAAAGTTTCAGGAAACAGATCTAAGAAAAGACTGATTCTGGTCTAGTATAAAGTTTGTGGTAATCTTGTTGGGGGGGGGGGTACTTGTATTTACTCAATTACTTTACCTATTTATCATGTAAGAATAACCAGTTTTATGAATTTCTCAAGAGGTATTAAAAGTGATCCAAACAACAAAAAATTATTAACAATAAACTCAATGAAATTTATTACCTTACCTTACAAAATAAGGACTATTTAACATTTAAAAAATGACAACTATATAAATTTATATTAATTTTTCACACAGGGAGTCCTACAAGATTATGTATTATGGAAAGTCTTATTTATGTAAACAGAGAATTAAGTTGAGCAATTTAAAGTTCAGAAGTTAATAACTAACTAACTTATAATTAAAAACACGTTCATATACTTAACCAGGTATATAATTAAATAGATAAAAAAGTTTATTTAAAAATGTTATATCTTATAAAACATTTATGGTTTTTTTTTAATGTAGCATAATTAATACACATGCTAATGATTTGTTAGGTTCTGCAACTTATTAATAAATCTCTAACTGAAATTTGTAAAGCAGTGTAACACTTATGGTTTTCATAGGGGATGTAAACTCCTACAAACACAAAAAACAGTGTAATTCATGAAACAAAAGTAGGTACCATATCAAAGTTACAATAAAGATAAAAAATTTAAAATTATTATATTAATTAGGACTATGTTTTCAATTAATAATAAATAAACAAAAACATCAAGTAAATACAATATTTAAACATTCTAATATTTTTAAAATTCTATTATTAATATTGACCTTGTGTATACAGTTAAACCCCGGTTAACCGAACTCCAGTCAAACGAAACCTAGGTTAACCGAAAGACATAGTGAAACAAAATGGAAATGACCTACAATAATATGTAAACAATGCATGAGTCTCGTCGCTTCCAGTGCATATTGTTAGTTGCTTTTTTCCTCCAAATGTCACTAACCCAACTCAGCCACTCGATCAAGGCATTATTGAAATATTTAAACAATACTACCGAGGGGTGTTGTAACTATTCTGCAGGATTGCAAAACACAAAACATGAATGAAGGGCTAAAGTCATTGAACATGAATCACATAGTATACGGGTGTGTGCAAGCTTAACGTTAACTAGTAGGTTAAAACGTTTAAAGTGAAACACTGCAAAGGTTCTGGAGAAAACTATAAGAGGGACTGGAAGAAAAAATGACAAAAGGTTTAGAAAACTTGACAGAGATGGTTCATACAAATCCTGGATGCAAAGAGTTGAATGAAAATGACGTGAACGACTGGATCGTTGCGGATGACTTCAAAGAGCTAACAGACCAAGAGGTTATAGAGGCAGTTTTGCAGCCCACTAACAACGCAACAGAAAACTCAAACACAATGGACGTGGATGATGGAATCACCAAAGTAACGGCTGACAATGGAGTTAATCCATTAGAGGCAGGCCTGAACCCTAGCACTAAGTCGTTATTTTGTGCCGAGCTAATTTTAAAATGATTAATGATATGTATTTTTTCAAATAACAATCAGAAACTACATTAGATTTTGTAATTTTAGGTTTCCCTCAAGTTTGTTGAACAATGCAAAGAATTAACACCTGCTGATGTCTGTTAATAAAAAGATGACTGGATATCACAGCTCAGAAACAATTTGAAACACATATAAAAATCACAGAATTTTTTGAAACTGTTAACTGTAATACACAAGTGTGAGTTTAATATGTTCTAATTAATGTAAACATCATTTTAAAATACATATGTACTATCCGATTATAAAAACTACAGAAATAGTTCTTTATTGATATTTATTTCCCCAACACCACTTATGTACACCATTTTTAACTGTCAAGGGTTAGCCAAACAATTCGTTATCCAAAATAGCTGTCCCCCCTTTATTTCGGTTAACCAGGGTTCTACTGTATTAAAAATATGACTTTAATTAGGAAATAATTTTCTTCAATATATTCTAAAATTAATAAACTTACCTTCTGTTCTAATATAACCTCCAAATATCTGATTCAGAGGTGTTGTCTCCTTACTAAAATTATCTAGGCTGAAATCAGGTAAAGGTTCTATAAGTCAAAAGATTCTATAATGTAATGCAATTTAAGTTCAATACAATAAATAAATTTATAAAAGTACTTTTTTGTAACAAGCAGTATAACCAAGACTACTGTTTCGAAAACAAGAGACATGGATATAACATGTACATAAATTCTGGAACAAGGTACAGTAGGGGACTAAATGATGAAAGAAGGAAAAGTAATGAGAACAATTAGCCAAAGTGTTGAATAAGTTTACAGAACAGGATGGGCTAACTTCAAACTTCAGTCTGTAACCAAATAGATTACATATAATATCCAAGCAAATTATATACGTACAAACTGTATCACGGTTAAAATGAATTATTTATAATTACTGGATAATAATTAATAACACATCTGCAGGACTGATGAGTGAAGGTTGGGCTAAGGCGCAACATGTTTCACAACATATTAATCATGTTATTTTCGTAACGAGGCTAACTTCTTTTCCATGGCATTGCCATAAATCTGTTGTGGAAATTACAAGGTGGAATTTATAAATTATATTAATAAATTATCTTAAGCCTATTTTGTTCATAGCTACTTTTAAACAGTGAAGTTAACTACTGAAAAATGTCACAAGATGTCTGGTGCAAGAAAAAAAATCCTTGCAATTCTCTATAAGTATAAAAAAAATTCTTTGAAATGATAGGACAAAAAATTTTTTTTATTGCTGTTGTAATGGTCTCTTGTAACCAACTTATCATCTGCCATTTAGAACAAGCTGTTACTCTAGTATTTACAAATCAGTTAAATCTTAGTTCTGGTTATAAAAAAGTCCTACAATCAACCTAAGCATCAACCGTAATATATAATTTTCCATTTATTACTTTTTCGTATTTATTATTATTATGTAAATAATAATAATGAATAATAAAATTTATTTTATGAATGATTATTTTTATTATTATTATTATTAATGAATAATCATTTTTTACTGAGATTATAAATAATGAATTTAATTTATCCTTTAATTTTTGTTAAATTACTACGAAGGAATAATTACCTAATTTAAATTAAGTAATTGATACTTAATAACAACTTTTAACTCTTTATAATATTATTATTTATATCAATACTTATACAATGATTAAAGTTTGTGTTCAACACATTTGAGTTTGAAAGTAATTCATACCCAATGGGTCGCTCAGAACTCGAATCATTTAATCCGCTCTGGGTTAAAATAAATTTTAAAAACAGCATTAGAGCTTTTAAAAATTCAATGAAAGTTCAGAAATTAGAAAATCCTAAAGACCCAAAAACATGTTCTTTCTTTTCTCTAAAATTATTAATTACATATACATTAAATGATTATAGCTTCAATTAAAAAAAAAATCACCAAACAATTATCTACTGAAATAATTTGTTTCCTTATAAAATTCTTATCACAAAATGAAAGAGTTTACAACCTCTCTAATACAACGTAGAGACCACCTTAATAGCACCAAAAATCTAATAAAAATTAATAAAATAAAATACTTAATATGTATATGGTGATATTTCACGTCGTCCATTATTTTTCCCTTGCATTGACTTTATGAAGTTATTATTATTACTTGTAAATAATTTTTTCCATCACTAAGTGCAATAATTTTACCTTATGTGATGAGACACTTTTCGGTCACTTGACCATTGTCGAATCATTGAATTAATTTTCTCTATTTTTCTGGTGCGGATGTTCGGTCCGTGATGTTGGTATTTGTTGACGTCATACAGGTTCTTCTTGAGCCGCGTGTGATGTTTTTGAATAGTACGGTGTCTGCATTTGTTGTCTGTAGGTTCATTAAATTGTTGTGTATGTTTTTATAAATGTGGTATTTTTCTAGTGAGTTTAGTTCTATTCGGTTGATTTATTTCAGCAATAGAAAATAGATACAACACCTTATAAAAAACACATATAATAAATTGACAAAAAAACCTAACATCAACACAACACTACAACCTGAACACAAAAATTACAAAAATAAAAAAATCTACCTAAAATATAAATACACCAAAACAAAATAGAAAAATTAACAAATATATACAACAAAGAATACTACACTCCAACATACAAACCAAATAATAAAATATCTTAATAACACAAAACAAATACAGAAAAACATAACCTATAGGAATTTACAAAATTATATGTAACGACTGCAACGAATTTTACATAGGAAAATCAACCAGATCATTTAAAATAAGATTTGAAGAACATTACAGAGCATTCAAAAATAAAAATACAAAAGCGTCAAATGTTGCAGCACACCTAATATCACATAAACATGAAATAATAAATTACGAAAATAACCTAACCATACCAAAATAAATAATAACCCAATAGAACTAAACTCACTATTATTATTATTATTATTATTGTGTTCAGGTTGTAGTGATTGTAGAGCTTAGGGTTTTTTGTAAATTTATTGTAAATGTTTTTTATAAGGCGTTTCTTGCATCCATTTTCTATTGCTATTTTTGTAAAGTTATCTAATTCTTCATTTAATTTTTGTTTGTTACCTTATGTGTATTTTATTGCTTTATTTATCATATTACTGTAAGTGTTAATTTTGTGTGTCTAAAAACGGTTAAATTTGTTGTGTATTGTGGTGTTGTTGGAAGTTGGTTTACTGTGTACTGTAGTAACTATTTTATTATTGTTTATATTTAGTGTAATGTCTAGATAGTTAATTGTTCTGTTTGTTTCTGTTTCAACAGTGAATTGTATGTTTTTGTTGCATATATTTAGTTTGTTTAGTATTATGATGTGTTCGTTGTGAATGGTGGGTTGGTATATTACAAGTATATCATCTACATATCTTGTCCATAGTAAAATATTATGTGTGTTTAGTATAGGTTTAATTATTATTTGTTCAGTGTTGTAGATATATTTCTGACATGACAAATGATATGGGTGATCCCATGGGGAGTCCAGTTGTTTGTTGATAGTATTTAATTCAAATTGAAAGTAATTTTGGTTACATATGTTTTGTTAGAGTAATGAACTATTTATTGTGTTTTCTTTTTCGTTATTGTGTATTAGTTTCTTTTTCATTATTTCTATGGTTTCTTCTATTGGGATACTATGGTACATGTTAGTTATGTCATAACTTATTATTTTAGTGTTGTTGTTTGTTTCTATGTTTTTTATTTTGTTAATTAATTCGTATCCATTCTTTATATTTGTATGTGTTGTTGATTTGTATTTTAAATGTTATTATTTTGTCTAGTATTTTTGCGATTATGTAGGATGGTGCTGTTTTGAAATTTATTAGTGGTCTAAATGGTGTCGGGTATGTGGATTTTTGGTATGCCTGAAAATATTGGTGCACATGGTTTGAATGGGTAAAGTCTTGTGAGGTATTTTAATTTATTGTTATAGTTTAGGGTATTTCTGTGTGTGACTATTAGGTTTTTTATTGTATTAAGGTATTTGTTAGTTGGGTCTGGGATTTGTTCGTATTTGTTTTATTTTATAAAAACACACACAACAATTTAATGAGCCTACAGACCACATATACAGAAGACATACTATATAAAAATATCATACACGCAGATCAAGAGAAAATGCGTGTAATGTCAACAAATACCAACATCACGGACCGAACATCTACACCAGGAAAATAATCAGTGATTCGACAATGGTCAAGTGACCGAAAGGTGCCTCATCACAACAAGGTAAAATTATTGCACTTAGTGGTGGATAAAAGTATTTACAATAGTAATATATCAACTTCATAAAGTCAGTGCAACGGAAAAATAATGGACAACATAAAATGTGTTTCTATTTCAAGACTACAGTGTGGACTCTTACCAAGGTAAGTCTGTCAGTCTCCTAGTCCAAAAAATCTATATATATATATACACACACACACAAACACAAGTACATTAACAAATAGAAGAAGAACAAGATTTTGAAGTTTGTCTCTCCAATCAATTTAATACATTTGATTATATGTGATCTTGTCTTGGTATCATGTCCCCCTCTAATTTTATAATGCGTCACTAATTCCCTCACCACACAAAAAAAATTTTAAAAAAGTAACAACTTACTTGTTAGCTTGAACAATAGTTAAGTAAGACTTCTCCATGCTCTCTATGAGGTAACGGAGAAATTCATGAGCATCTTCTTGGTGTCCATGAACTAAGTGCTTACATATTACTGAAACAAGAAAATCATTTTTTAAATAAAAATGGAATTAGTTAGAAACATACAGATATTATATCATTCGTTTCAACGTTTTTAAGAATTTACATGACATGAAATCAACAAAATAGAGTACAGGTATTGATACCAAATGCGATAAAACCTAAAATACAAGTTTGTGAAAGTTAACTGTTATATTTTGTGAATTACTAAAAATAATTTTTAAAACAAAATTTTAATAGATGTTGATAAGTGTTAGTAGCACATAGGTGCTTTTAGTGATAAAACATAATAAAGGACATATTTATTGTACCCATCAATACAAATTACTATATTTTTATGTTGAAATTTAATACTGTAGTATACGAAAAATGTATTTGTAGAGATAAATTAACCTTGCTTTACTAATTTTTAATAAAGCAAAGAAATGACGTTTTTGAGACAAATTAGTTTACAGCTTACATCATTTTTTATTAAATTACATTAGAGTTATAAATTCTAGAATAATAAAAACTAATCAGTAATTTTAAGGGACAGTAATATTGTAAAAAAAAGTTCAACAAACTGAATGCAATAATATTTTGTCAGGTGCTGCTTAAGGATCTGGTGGTATCACTAGACTCTTTTTACCTAGAAGCAAAACTGTATCTTGGCAATGCTAACAATGTTAAAGAGGTTTTGGTAAAGCTCATTTTGTTCAGTTTGATCACAGCTTTCACAAAAGGAGATTTGTTTGTAAGAATTGTTGCTCGTCTTTCCTTGTTGACACTCCAAAACTCCACAAAACAGTAATTTTGAGGATTAATCCTTATTTGTTATTAATTAATATTAAGATGTCATAAACCATTCTAGTCCCTTAATTCTAACCTCATTACTTATGTTTTAGGTACTACATTTCCATAATAAAATGAAAAAAAAATAGAAGGTATTTTATAAATAATATACTCAGACATTTAAAAATGTTTTATGACTTTAAAAGAGGTAGTAAGTGATTGAGGTAACTATGAAGTTATAATTGGTGCCCAATAGATTGATCTACATTGCCATATTATCTATACAGTGAAAACCAAGGTAGATCTATTATTATTATATAATGTAAATAATCAGCATGTGTAGAATAATTTGCAAAATTGTTTTTATATAAATATTTTTCACATTCTTTTGTTTGAATTTTTGTATTCAATTATAACAAAATACAATGCGCAAACCTACACTTTTAGACCTTGTGTCACTGTATGAAAATTAACACTTTAGTACTTCAAGAAAACCAATCGAGGCAGCAAAAACCAAATAATTATAAGAAGCGGTTTTCAAGTGGTTTTTGTAACAATGTTCTAAGGAAACCAAATTTCAGGTCAGATTTTTTGTGGAAAAGCTAGAATTTTAGCTCAGAAGCTTCGAAAAAAAATATATAATTACTATTGGCATCACTTGGCAAAAAAACAATACTTACTGATATTTTTCAGTCGACGTGTTTTACACTAAATTAGTGCATTGTTCAATGGTGTGAGTCACAGACAAGACGTGTCTTTTGAAAACTATCAGTAAGTAGTGGTTTTTGCTTAGTGATAAAAATAGTAGTAAATTAAAAACCTCAAGATGTACAACACAAAAACTGCTACAACTATAAAACTATAAAAAATACAGATTTGTTTTCTCCCATTTGCAACATACCTATGGTAATTAATTAAAATTGACCCTTTTTCTAAAAAAAACAATTATTCAAATTCCAATATTCCAAATATTTTTTTCGAATGGGGGGCCGATCCCAATCCATTCAGATAATTAGAGTTCTACTGTAGTGCATAATTATTAATATAATTATTCAATAGAAAATTTAAGTAACAGGAAAATTTAAATATTATATTTTAGAGTTGTGTGTTAACATATTTTAAAGATAAACTATTAAATTCTCCTAGCCAATGCAATTAAAAGTTAAATTAATTGCACTTACATTTTAATTTATTGTATATCTGAATTGGCTTGATTGCTGATCCAGAATTGTGGTGAGAAAACTGTAATGTCTTTTTCATTGCACATATCAGACATTCTGTATGAGTCATTCCATCTGAAACAAAATTGTTTTTATGATCAAGTAGTACTATTTTATTAAATGCCAATCAAATAATGAAATATGACTAAATAAGTTTGTTAAACTTTTATATTCAATTATGTACCTTAATGACAACCTTAACCAAATGGTAATTTGTGAAAATGAATTTTGTTTAATCGATAATGAGTTGTTGTTCTATATCGATTAATGTTAATTTATCATTTCCATCAGATAAGCGTGTGCAATATTGCAATATGTTTCTTATGACTAAGCAAATGTTTTATGCCTCTTGAAAATGACACTATAGAGAAAGATATTTATGTCCTAATGAGACCTCGGAATGACAAAACAAATAAAGTAGAATTTCTATTGCCTCCCTAATGCTCATAACTAAACTTCAGCTGGCCATTTAGGCACTCTCTTAGTCTACTATTTAATAAGAGTAGACTATTCACTTAGTTATCCCACAATGGCTAATTTGAGATCATCGTAACTGGAGCGGCAGTGCAGTAATACTGACAGTGATAGTGGCGGTTTAGTGTGATTCTGTTATACGTTTATTAACGAAATTGGCTTATCATAGTGTTGATAGTGACTTTGTAATTACAGATAATGATTTGGATAATGTTCCTAGACCAAAGTGGGGCACTCCTATTTTAGATCCCGCCCCATGCCACAGTACATCTATACCATCTTCTTTACATATTGTTAATTAAGATGTGTACATAGTTTTTGAATTGTATTTTTTTATGACCCATACTTTTACATTCAAAAATGCAATATACGTTATAATATAAATTTTGCCCGGCACAGTATATAAGCCTAGCCAAGGATGGTCTATATGGACTACGAATACAGACAGGCCAGCTACTCAACACGCTGATAGTCACAACATCGTATCTTTCAATGATTGTTATACCACCAAAATAATTAAGGGCCTCCAATTCCAACCCTTCTGAATTGAGATGAGAGTTGCCATACCTACTAGTAGTACACCAAATCTATACAACCTCCTAATCTCAACATCAGATAACTCGTTTTACTTTCCCCCTAACTTCTACCATTTTTAACAACTCCATTTATCTTCCTTCTGACAGACTATTTATACCTGGTTTAAATTAATCAATATTTATACTATAACATATACTGTGCATCTGTGACATTTGGATATTTAATCTCTTATACACATCTGTGGTTCACTTCAATCTTTTCTTCCTCTTTTATGATTGATAAAGATCATTGTATGATCAAAATATTTCAATAGTGCAATCTGTTCTTATGTGTGTCTATTTATTTATTTTCAAGAGATTGCAGTTTTGGACTATTGCCATTAGGTAAGTCTGTCAGTCTCCTATCTAGTCAAACAATTCCTAAATAAGCTTTAAGCTCTACTAGAACTAACCTAAATATATAACTTTTTTTAATTATATAATGTCAAATATTAATTAAAGTTATTATTTTATATAACTTGTATAAAATTCTTTCTTCATCAGTCTAGTTAAAAAAAATGTTTCTATTTTGGCGATATTCTCAAAAATTATTTGTCACTACCAAAATCATACATATTATAATTTTTACACACACACATATACACAGAGGCGGTTTTCTTGGTAATCTTTCTTTCTATAAGTAATCTATATTAGTAAATATAATACCTGACGGTATAGAAAGTCTTCAAGAGCATGGACAAAATTTGTAAAACTTAGTAGGAACCACCAAACAATTTTAATTTGAAAACAAAGACAAAAATAGTTTCATTTCAAAATAAATATAAAACTTTTTAAAACTACATTTTAATTATAAAAGAGTACTATGTTACATCACATTGGAATATAGCTACAAAGTATCCAGTTGGATTAGATTTGGTTTTTTAAAATAATTAAGTTTACTAATGCATAAGGTATATTTTTAAAAAGGTTTTGTGTGTATCAAGAAAATTTTATCTTCAACAGCTTTTTGTGTCTGTTTCTGAAATAATTAACATTTTCAGTACCCGAAAGTAAAGATTTCACTTTATACTTTTATGATTTACATTTTGACATTTTATTGAATCAAATTGCTTCAAGGAAACTGTAAACTCAATTTAATCTGGTTTGGCATCAACAGTGAATATAGTCTAAGAGTTGTCACACACAAATACACACACACACTCACATCAAGTTCAATATTTGAGAAATAATTTTATGTTCAATAATTAAAATTGATCTGCCTATCAAGTTCAGTTTAAAATTGATCTGCCTATCAGGTATACTGGTTTCAACATAGATCATATACGAAGAGTATTTATTTGTGTTGTTTTTATATAACATAAGACGATGATACTTGCAGAGTAAATATGGGACTGATAATGTTGAAATTAAAGATATATGATCAACATGTTCTAAGACTACTATTAAAAACAAGGTATTCAAAGAATAAAAAATTATACATCAAAAAGTAGTAATCAAACATATAAAGACACTTTTCAGAAAAGATGTTATGTTGGTTATCACATTAAATGAAATTTTTACACATATGTACTTTAATGTAATAAAAATGTTCAATGCAGCAATAGAATACAAACAGATATTAATGGACTTATTACTTTGGACCAGGTACTAATTTATGTAACTAATCTATATACCTCTAATTTATGCACTATTTTTTTTCAATATAAAAAATATTTTGTAATGCTTGTTCAACACTTAGAAGGTTAAACGAACAATTGGGATTCAAAAAAATTAAATATCAATTAAGCATATGCTATAGTATAGTAAAAACAAAAATTTTACAAAAAGAACCCATCAACTGTGTGGGTAGCTTCCTGATATATCATCCATTGCCATATTTTCAGCTTACCCTACCACATAACAAGCAATATAGTTACCTTTTAAAAATACATTCATTCATAATACTTACTCATTAATTCACATTTGCTTGTATGTACTTTGTCATTTAACAACCAGTTTACAAATGCAGGAACGTGAAAGAGGGCCTGCAAATAACATTTTGTATTTTTAGAAAAAATTAACTGAAATAATAAATTATTATTTTTAATATGTCAATATTAATTTAAAGAAATAAGACATTTTTAGAAATGCTCTAAGGCTATCTTAGCAGTTTGAGTACACATTATATGCCATGAAACAGTTTATAGCAGTTGTTAATTTTAATATTTTGTAATTATAATATACTCATTTTCATTTCTGTTAGGAATATTTCTATACGAGTATATTTTTCTGCCATTCTTAACTTTTTAATATTCTCTCCATTAGAAAATTTAGAAATTTATAAAACCAAGTTAAAAAAGGGAAATGTAATAAACAAGCAAATAAATACACAGTCAATCCTTATATTTAGAAGTTTAAAATTATTAAGTATGTGGACGCAAGAAGCAAGAGTAGGCGTGCACCAATAGGAAGTGAGGTCTGGAAGTGGGGGGGGGGGGGTCTAACAGTATATAAAGACGAGCTCAAAATTTGGGAGACCAGTACTATTGAAGTTTTGAAAAATGGAGTTAATCAAAAACACAGAAGAAAATATTAAAAAGTTAAGAATGGCAGAAAAATGTAATCAAACGTATATAATTATTTTGTATTACAATTGTATAAGTATCCAACAAAATTAATACCGAAAATTGTATAGTTTGATGACAAAAAAGCTTCATTAATTTTTAGCATATCTGCAAAGTTCTATACTTTGATTTAAAGTAGATTAGGAATGGGTTTGTGGTAGGTTAGGGACGCGGAGTTGTCAGATCTTAATTTCTCCAATTCCGTACAAAACTTAATAAAAACTTTCACTTAAATCAAGGTTTAAAGCAATTAGAGTGGTAATTAAATTTTGAAACTTGGCATGTATAAGCAGCATGATTTCCTCATTCAGAATATTAAACCATAAAGGTAATATTTTGTTTGAAAGAACGTTAAAAAATTACATTTAATAAGAGTTGTACTTTAACAAACATAAAAAAGTATTTGTTGGTTAAAAACTTTTTGTAAGCGTAAAAGTTTGAGATAATTAGTTAGATTTTATTATTCTTTTTATTTCATGTTGGTAGGACGTTTGGTTTGCTGCTAGTAAAGTGGTAAAGTGAAAAGTTTTTAAATGCTGCACGTCACATTTTTGCCGAGTACTACAGGTCTATACTCGTACGTAGATTGCAGCTTTTGTTCCTGTATGCATATATTTTTAAGTATTTCTTCATAAAAATAATTTTAACTTAAGTAAATAATTACATTTTTACATACAAATTAAAATGTATTTAACTAGATAATTCGAAGGTTTTCTATTATTATTAAAAATAGAACATTTTATCTTTTGTATTAATGTGAGAGAGTTTGTGTCAGCTACCAGGTACCATTTGTTTGTAGTAACGTACCATGTTTTATAATTTTGTGATAGGAGTATTACATGAAAAAAGTAACTACTGAGTCAATAAAGAATAATAGTATAAAATCAATTGTCATCAACTCTAAGTTTAAAAAATGTATTTGAACTTGACTGGAAGAATAAAAACTTATTTCATTAACGATTGAAAATTTGTAAAATATATATATATATATATATATATATATATATATATATATATATATATATATATATATATATATATATATATATATAAAGAACAAAAGTCAAAATACAAATACAAGAATTATATTTGAATTTACAATTCAAAGCTTTTCGTTGGCTAACAGTACCAACATCATCAGGAATATTAAACAATTAAAATTTTAATTGTTTAATATTCCTGATGATGTTGGTACTGTTAGCCAACGAAAAGCTTTGAATTGTAAATTCAAATATAATTCTTGTATTTGTATTTTGACTTTTGTTCTTTATTAATACACAAGAAAACATATTGCGATATTTATATATATATATATATATATATATATATATATATATATATATATATATATATATATATATAAATATCGCAATATGTATTCTTGGGAATTAATAAAGAACTAAGTCAAAATACAAATACAATAATTATTGAATTGTAAATTCAATTATAATTCTTGTATTTGTACATATATATATATATATAAGGAGAGTGTGAGGTAATAGAAGGAATTTAAAAACACTCTGAGTTTTTAACACTCTGAGCAAGATGTGAGCCTCCTATTCGCTCAGAAGCCCGTAATCCCCACTCTCTCTGGTTGATTTCGCCTACGTATAATCCTATTCTGTTTTAAATCCAACCATAGTTGTTAGGATTGCAAAAACTAAATAAATCTGATAATAGGTGAATAAAAGTATAAAAACTAAAAATGTGAAATATATTGGGTCTGTTGCCCATGCTAATGTATTTTGGTCTTCCCTTAAAAAAAATGTTTTAAATTATTTTACTATTAATCTTCTACTCATAATTTAAATTGTTTTTAATTACAACTGTCGATACTTTATATACTTCTGATGATATACTAATGATTTTCCAACAGTTTGTGGAATCAGTATGAAGTGTATGAAAAGACAACTATAACACAGTTAAAATGTTGTGAATACATTAGTTTCAGCAGTGAATCGAGTGTAATAATATCTACAAGTAAGTTGAAACTTACAGTGAAATTTACACAGAAACATGTTTCCACAGTTTTGGCTTAACAAAAAGTTTTAAATCAACAAAAAAAACTGAAACAATATGGAATAAAAGATGGGTAGCCTTACACAAACTAAGACAATAGGTTATGTAGAACAAGGAAAACAGTGAATTTGGAGATAGAGATTAAGTGACATGAAGATTGCTGAAGTAAATAAACAATAGATTGGCCTAAGGATGATGATAACAATCTAGTTATTGAAACACTACTTTAACAGAATAAAATATTTTACTTCACTAGCAAAACAGCTGTCTTTTACCTCTATTTATCAAATCTGTTCAAGTGTAACCTAAATTACAACATATAAATTACGCAACTTACCTTTGTTCTATATTTTTACTAAAAATATATTATTTCACATAATTAATTTTTTTTAAAAATTGTTTAAAAAATATAATTGAAGGATTGTAAGTTATAATCATTCATTGAAATTTAGTTATTCTATAATGGTTTTGTAAACACAGAGGTGTTTCAAATTTATTTTCTAAAAATATCCTATTTCTTTCATATTTAACCTATTCAAGAACAAATTCTGTAGAAGAAAATCAAATTACATAACAATTAGGTTGTGGGTAAAAACTTAAATGCAATGGAATACAGTTTATTATACTATTTAAATTGACAAAAATATTTCTTAGCACTTTGTATATTACACATGAATATTTTGTTTAATTTCTGGCTAGATTTGGGTAATTATTACCTAAATAATTTCTTGGATTCTCTCGTATTATATTTGGAGAAATATGATGATACTAATATAATCAAGTAATATAGACTGATCATTTTTCTAATCGAGTCAACTATACACTATACATAATACTCACTTGCAATGTAGAATTCAGGTAACATGTATTTCCTAAGTTGACTAAACCAGCCCCAACTGGGACTACTCCTTGCCATCCTAACTGAATCAGTTCAGGAGGGTACAACACCCTCTTTGGTTTTGGTAGAACATCAGATTTGTTCATTGATTGTTGTTTAATTTCTTTATGAGATTCCTTAAAACCATTTTTAACTTTATTTTCGATATTTTCAACACTAGAGTTTTTAGCACTTAGAACGATATATTTACTTTTAAGATTATCTAATATACTTGTATCATAGCTACTTGTTTCTTCATATTGGATTTCAGTTAGTAAAACACGCTTTGCAGAGCCAACAAGCTTTTGGTCTAAGTCTTCAGAATTAAAACGTTTTCTTGAGCCGTTGAGAGAATGTTGTAGAGCAACACTCACTGGATCACCACTTGAAGCTGGCATTATATTTGCAGAAATAAAATCAGGCGACATTCAGAACATATCACCTAGTAACATAAATATATTTATTAGACTAACTGTTATATATTTCTTACATCTAAAAATTGCTTAAAAAGATTACCCAAGTAGTTTCAAGATAATATATTTATACTACTTTCCATAATCAGTAAATAAACGAAACTGAAATGTAGTTAAATGAATATTCTTGATTGTATATAGAAACAAGAATTTGCTACTATTTATAACATTACATTTCAAGTGTTAATGCTATAATATCATATAAACCTACCTTACTAACCCTTTCAAAATTTTAAAAAATTTATATGTTTACAATATCAATGAATCTATTCAATTTCATTTTTAGTATAAAATAATTATAATCATGATATCTACAGCAGAACTAACTATCCGAACTCCAGGAATCGAATAACTTTCAGATTTTTAGAAAAAACCTACTCCTATTTCCAAAATAATGATTCTATCTAGATGAGCTATTAGCCTTTTCTCTGTAAGCTATTATAGGTGCAGCACAAACAATATCTGGAGTCACCGTCTTAGTACAGTTCTGTGTATTTTGCTGTCATCCATTATCTAGCAGCCGGTCCTGGTAGACTAATCTTTTGCATCAATCCATTGTTTTGTTTGTGAGAGTTTCGTTACTCACCATGGCTTCTAGAAGAAAACGAGTTATCTTATTATTAGCAGATGATATAGATCAGTCAGATAAAGGAGTTACGGGTAAACAGTTGACTTGAGATATACAGTGTTGGACAATTAACTATTTCAGACATGAAAAAAGTTTAATTTTCAGTGCTTGAAAATAAAAACAAAAGTTCTTCAAAAAATCAATAAGGCAGTAAACAAAATAAAAAGTTAGAAAATTCCGTTTTCAAGTAGTTTTTGCAACTACATTCTAAGGAAAACTCTATTTTAGGTCCGATTCTTGGTAAATAAGCCAAGATTTTAGCTTAAAAGCTAGGAAAAATATATAAAACGTATGGTTTTTTTCTCTTTCATTTGCAACATATATACAGTAATTAATTAAAATTTTTTGAAAAAACATCAAATTATCCGAACTTTTGTCTATCTGATTGGGTTCCAGTATCAACAGATTCTGATAATTCGAATTCTATTGCATTATAAAATACTACATCACTTATAACTCTTGTTTTACAAACCATTCAACTGGATATATTATATTATCATTATTTCAAGTATATGAGTTCAAGATAATAATTCCATCATATCACATTTATTAACTGTATTAAATTATACCGAATTAAATTAACAGTATAAGAACACCTTAACTGGTAACTGATTGCTGTGGTTAATAAAGTAAAATATAAGATTGCTATATCTGAACTCATACAAAGCCAAGCCTCTAAAGAATAAGTATTATAATAATCAGCTGTTATTTTTAAAATTACACCCAAATTACCAACTTTTAAAGTTAAATAGGTTTTCAATTTTCTTATTTAAACCATAATTTTAATTTTTATATAACTGTTAATAATGTTAACTGCTAAAAAATTTAACCAAATAAATAAAAACCAGAAAGCCTACCTTCATTTTTTTTAAAAACTGCAGGTCTAGATCTAAAGAAAGAAATATTATCAATAATTCATTATTTTGTTTTACAAATAAACAAGGAGATAATTTAAGTAATGCCATCATTTTAAATGTTCTCCCACAACAATAATAATAACAGTTTCAGATTCCCATAAATTATATTTAAAGTAGTTCTTGTTTTATTTTATCATAATGCATAAAATATCTTCAAGATATAATTTTTTTTGATAAATATCAGTTTGAATAACCAGGTTTTGTTTCAATAATCATCAACAGCTGATTTTAAGTTAATTGTATTAATTTTTTTATAACAATTTGTAGATCAAGGATATGTTTTAATTCTTAACCCTTTAATATTTTTGTTGGTAATTATGCCAAGTAAACTGTTAAAACCTATTTAATTGAGAATAATTAAAAGGTTAGTTGAAGAAAATATACAACTGGTAATAACTGAACATGTGAAAACAGTTCATAACCAATAAATTTAATTGTTTTCCAAAGACCTTGTAACAATAAACTTTTAATTATTTTATTCCTATTGTTTTATTAGCTTCAAATGAATAATTTCATTCGATTTTATTTTCTTTGGCTAAATATATTTTAAAATAAACCTGTCTGCCTGAAAGTAGTTATATAGCATGGTGCCTCCTACAAAATAACCAAAGTTGCTACATGTTGCATGCAGAAGCATTATATTGTTTACATGAATTTATTGAAAGTAAGCCTTTTTACCATAACTCTATAGCAACTTTAATCTTTGACAAAGAAAACAGTTTTTAAATAAGAGTTGCAAAGAAATGTGCCGTATAGTAATAAATGTTTATATTTTTCACAGCAAATCTGGGTCAATAAATTGCAAAATTTAGAATATTGTAATCACTAATTTCACATAGTTTAAATTTAATTGTAAATCAATAAAAGACTATTTTAAAAATACATGAGTAATTTTATTTCACTACGCCGAATAAAATTTTCTTTACTGTGTGTAATCATCACTTTTGACCAATTAAAATTATAAATATTGACACATCACGAGAAATTTAAGGCGGCCTTGCAAACACCATGCTTCGTTCTAGCAATTCAATGACAGGACTGTATTTATTTAAAAAAATACCAGTCTTTATTGAAACATCTGAAGATACAACCATTAGAATTACAAATATCCCACTGCTTTTTATGAACTCATTAAAACTCACCATCGCACAATAAAATTAAACGATTGAGATAATCAATTCCCTAACACTCAATACTAACACCGGTGAAAATGGGTAAATGGAACCTTGAGCCTTGAAGTCGGGAGAATGAAATAAGGAACTTGATCGAATATACTTTCCGCGTTAACTTGGCTTTTGGTATTAAAATTTGATCAATAACTACATATTTTCACATTTTAGAAAATAAATGTAAAAGTTATAATAAAATAGGGAAGTGTTCTTTTTACTGCTTGAAATAAAAATAACTATTAAATTTTGTTATAAATTTCTCTAAAATATACAATGTATAATAAATATTGTAGATTAAAACTAAATAAAATGTGTTTTAATTTAATTTCATGTGTTTATATATATATATTTTAGAAATATTATATATATATATATATATATATATATATATATATATATATATATATATACATATATATATATATACATGATTTTTCTATACTTGTATTTCAAATATGATATTGGTCGATTGAACTGCTACCTATAAGCTGGAGATTAAACTTAATGATATTATTTAAACTTAAGTTTCAAATACAGTAATTAACTTCTTGTGAAAATTAAAAAGTTTACATATAAATTATATAGGGGTTGAATAATTCAAAATTATAATTACTGTATTGTAAAGTTTGTTACACATTTACAATTCCTACCGTAGTATAAACATGTGAATAATAAGCTAATAGTATTCCTAAATTTCGTTGTAGATTACATGATCAATGAAACTGTCAGTTAAAAGTTCTGCTAGTAGTAATATTACTAAGTTCAAAGGAACCAATTTCTTAAGCTAGAAACTAAGGTAATTAAAGTTATTGATATTCAACACAGAAATAAAATTACTCTTCCTGAAGAATCACAAAAAGTTGTATTTGTTTTAAAATAGTGCAAGGTTATCTTACCTATTTATAAAAGCAAACTTGGGAAATTACAAGAAGTGTCCTTCTTCAATAATGTCATAGTTTTATTAGATATAGATGTTTTTTGAAACAAGAGAGTTGCTAATTTTTTTTTAATAGGCTACACAAAATGTCTTTATGACATATAAAGAATAAATCTAAAAGAAAAAGTATCATTACCTACAAAATTTAATTAATCACTTAAACATTAGTTTATGACTATCAGAACTTTAAATTTTGTTTATGTTTAGGTGATTAATAAGATTCTCCGAACATAATGGACTACCAAATTCAAGAATTTAACATACAAAATTTATTCAGTGTTAATGAGTAAAAGTTTAGTATATCTAAAAATTAAAACTTGTAATTATTGAGTTACTTAGCTTAAAGTTTAAAAAAATATTATTTATTATCCCTGCTTGTTGTAATCATTTTGAATTCACTGATTAAACTATAGTTAAATGATATTTAATTAAGTAAATACGTAAGGAATTACTTGCTGACACATTTCGAAACAATCATTCCTTTTACGAAGCAAAGTCTCTACTGGCGACATCACGTTAGCAATCAACTTAACCTAGCCCCTCAACACTCATAAATCTCATCCCGGCAACCTTTGTACCTAGCACGATACCGCCAGTAGAGGTTTTCTTAGTAAAAGGAACGATTGTTTCGGAAAGCGTAGATAAGTAAACCCTCACGTATTCACTTAGGTAAATATCATTTAATTATAATTTATTATCAATTTAGTTTAGCAAAACACCATTATTTACTGTTATTTCTTAGCATCTTCCATTGCTGAAATTGCCAGTACATAGTAGTTTTGTCAAACCAAATTTATAAAAAAGGGATCAAAATTAATATATCATATCTTTCTCTTAAAAATTAAAGTATTTGTAGTTTTATTAATTTTATTTCTAAAAATGAAAACACTTTACTTACTGATATTTTCAACGTACAAATTTCACTCTCGATCTGTATATTGGTTCAGTAAAACCATTGAGACACACATTATAATGCACTGATCTAATGAAAGTGTTAGTGATGAAAATATCAGTAAGTAATAGTTTTAGTCAAACTTTTTAATCTTTAAACTAGTACTCATATTAATTAATGATAAGTCATTAATTTTAAAAGTCAAACTATTGACAAAAAAGTTATAAATCATAAGATTCATTTCAATTATGAAGTTATTAAAACACACTAGACTTTTAAAAATATAAAAACTTTTCTAAATGTATGATTCTAAAACTTTCCTTATTTTAGGCAAATATACAAATGAAAGAATTCTCTTTAACAGCAATCCTTATAAATCATATTATAAACACTAGATTTAAAAGGTTTTATATTTTTAAAAAATATTACACTTTTGCTATTACTTGCAACCAGACTTTTTGTTAACTAAAAGTTGTTAAATTGTTAACTTACAATTGGAGGAAACGTTTTCGTCTTATGACTTCTTCAGCCTCGTATTTTTGTCGTAGAAATGCTGCAGTTTCGCTCCCTCGGTACCATTATTTTGAAAGTTAGAAGTGTTATGATTGAAGAGTATGTGTGATCTGTGCCGTGTTTGTTCATTTAAGATCACAGTTTTATGTGTGTTGCTATGTCTATATATTTCATACTGCCTAGTGTGTTTAATTTATGGCCTTTGTTGCATGTGTGGAGGATGCTCATGTTTTTTTCCATGAGTGTTTAGTGTCCATGAGGTGATTTGCAAAGGTGGATTCAATAGTAGTGTGCAGTGCGCTTTTGTGCTCTTTATATCTTTCGGCAAAAGATCTGCCGGTTTGTCCAGTATAGAAGTTATTGCAGTTGTTGCATTTTAGTTTGTATACTCCTGGTTTATTGTATGTGTTGGTATTGTTATTAATGCTGTGTCTGATAGCCGTTTGGCTTTTATTTGTTGTTCTGTAAGCTACATTGTATCCTGCTTTTTTGAATTGGTGCGCTATTTTATTTGTGATTTTATTCATGTATGTGAGGGTGATCAATTTATTTGTGTTCATCTTTTTGTTGTTTATGCTGTTGTTACTGTTCTTGTTGAGTATTTTCCTGTGTAGTTTCTCTATTAAATAATTGTCATATCAATTTTTGTAAGCTAAATATTTGATTGTGTTTAGTTCTTCTGTGTATTTAGTTGTGGACATAGGTATTTTATTTTGTCTGTGTAGTAAATGTTTAAATCCTGCGTGTTTATGTTGTATTTGGTGTTTCGATGAATTGTGTATCAGTGTGTCTATCATGGTTGGCTTGCGGTATATGTAGAATTCATGTTTGTTTTGATTTTTTGTTATGGTGATGTCTAAGAAATTCAATGTTTTGTTGTTTTCAAACTCTGCAGTGAACTGGATATTTTTATGTACTTTGTTTACATGTGTTTGGAGTTTTTGCCATTGTCTTATGTTCCCTCGGTATAGTATTATGTCATCTACATAGCTATGCCAGTATATTATCTTATCTGCGTGTTTGTTGTTATTTATGATTTTTTCTGTTCTATATGTTGCAGGAATACTTCTGCAAGAATGCATCAAATCGGTGATCCATTGGTAGACTTTGTTTCTGTGTGTAGTATTTGTTGTTGTGAGTGAAGTAGTTATGTTGTGTAATGGTGTTCAAAATGTGTATGATTTCTTTTGTGATTTTTTCTGGAGTGTTGTTAAGTCTTAGTTTGTCTCGTAATATGTTTAGTGTTTCAGTGACTGGGATATTGGTATATAGGCTTGTGATGTCAAACGATGCCAGGGTTGAGTTATGAGGGGTTTCAATGTTCTTTATTTTCTTTACTAGATCTATTGTGTTCTTTATATTTGTGGGTGTGTCTAGTTTTATGTACTTTCTAATAGTTCTATCCATATGGCGTGCTAGTTTGTGTGCTGGTGATTGTTGGCTGTTGATTATCGATCTTATTGGTGTTCCTTGTTTATGTAATTTAGGAAGTGCTTGTAAGGTAGGTGCCGTAGGTTTTATTGCAATAAGGTATTTTTCTGTGTTTTAGATATTACGTGTTTAGTTGAATTAAATATGTGTTTAACTGTGTCAGGGGCTCACCCAGGATTTTGTCAAGGGGAGGCCAGAACTACAACAGAGCCGGGAAGGTTCAGTTTGTTCACCTCCAGTAGAAAATATTGAATTTTTAGCCTAAAATTTATTTTTGTAGCATATGCAACATTAAAAAGACTCAAATTGAGACTAAATCTGTGTATCTTTTATGTCATAGCAAAGTAGGTTGTTTTTGTATTTTTCGACAAGTACCTTGGGCGTTTTTACATTTTGATTCCTGTACCATTAAGTTTCATTGAAGTTGTCTTTTTTTAATGATATTAATCAAAGAACATTTTCTAACTACAATCTAAAGACCATAGACAGCAAAAAAAAAAACAAGTCAACCTTTGACAAATATATGGAATATTTATTGTTACAGTTGATTTGGTTTTTCATAATGGCCTTAAAATTTACACTGAAATATGGACAATGTTATTAAAACAGTTTGCCTGCTCCTCTTGATATGACATCTCGGCAATGTGTTTTAAAGTGACGGGTCTAATACTTCCTATTTATTAGGTTGTTATTCTTTAACTAACGATCGTACTATAGCGATACCCTTTGGCGATTGCAGGGAGATGTTAACCGCCGCCGAAACGGCCATAAAGGATAAGGACAAAGCTCCTAAAACAGGCTACTTCAGACACAAATAGAAGTAATTAAAGCCCGTATTTACTAATAAATTTCTACTATTTACAGAAAATATAATTTATAGACGCAGGGTCTATAGTCCATTTGGTTATAATAAGTCCATTTATAACCACTGTTCAAAACCACTGTTTAAATAACAAAATCAAGACGTCTTGTTTTTGAGTTTGCTAGGAAATCTATTACATCTTCAACATTGATATTTATTTCTCGTTGTATGTTCAACGCTGCTAAACCATTCAACCTGTTTTCACCCATTGTGTTCCTTAAGTAAGTTTTAATACATTTCAGAGTGGAAAATGATCTTTCTGCGGAACTAGTTGAAATGGGAAGAGTAGCAAACACTTTCAGTAGCACGTTCGGAAATGCATCTTCTTCACAATGTATCAAAACTTCCAGAGCCACTTTGTTTTTGCTGGATAGATGTTTTGAGTGTCAGTGCGCATACCATAACTCTTGTTCCGACAGCAAATACTTTTCACTCAGAGTGTGGTCTAAATAGCGGGCCGATAGAATCAAAATGCTTTCCTTATCAGGAATTTCTCTTTATCCTGGGGATTTCTCTTTTCGGCAGCAAACAGTCAAAGCTTTTAATATATCCTTGTGTTTTAGAAACCTATTTTGCAAAGAACCAAGGAATGAAGACTGACACTCTATAATAATCGGTGGCTGACATGTCTGTTCCTGAGACAACATTTGTCCGGTGAACTTGCCTCTGAGTTATTCTGGAAACAGTTATAGTCTCTCCGTATTTACTCAGCATCTTTACACTTTCTTCAAATATCTTATGACACTCTTCCTTAGCATTCCGTCTAATGTTTTTAACCACAGTAGAAATGTTATCAACTGAGCCAATTGCTGAACTTAGGTCAATTTGTTCTTTTTGTAATTGTTTGCTCAAAGGCAAGGTATAACTTGAAGGTATGACAAAATCTGGTTGTAACACTGTGTGAAGCAATGTTTTGGCACTTGAGGTATCTGCTTCTCTCCACTGCTCTATTTCAATGAGTAACTGGACAACGGGATCATAAAAGAGTACCATAGTAAACACAGCGTTATGACGGTCAACCTAACGTGTTGGGCATAAGTTCTTCAGTTTTGTTTTCTTATTATTTTTAATATTGGAATCTTCAATATTCCGTTTTAAAACCTCTTGCCTCTTTGGCGTATTAAAAAATCCATATGTCTGTTTAACTGTACTAAAACAGTTTCTGATTGCTTAAACTTCACTTGCATTTGAAATTGCAAGATTTAAATTGTGAGATGCACAATGTACATAAAGTGCTTTTGGGTACTGACTTTGTATATGGGAATGTGCGCCACTGTAGATGCCGCTCATCGCTCCAGCACCATCATACCCTTGTCCACATAAATTACCTATATTGATGTTACAGTCGGCCAGTCCTTGCAAAATTGCATTTGCTATAGCAATTCTGGTTGTTTGATGTAAGGGTAAAAACTTTAGAAACTGCTCACAAACTTTGAATTCATTTTTGCCCATTTTTTCCAGATACCTAATACAGAGCGCAAGTTGTTCGGTATGAGATATATCTGCTGTTTCATCAGCTAATACAGTAAAACATTTGGCTTCATTTACTGCTACGTCAACAGATTCGATTTTTCCTTCTGTAATATTAAGAAAAGATTTACTTTTTAGATAAGCGCCTCTGTGATATTGGGAACTTTCATGTTGATGAAACTTTTCTGTTGTTTTTTCCAATTAGTGAAACCTTTAACTACAAAATTTCCAACAGGTTGAGCTGACCTCATTCCTACTTCTTGAGGAGAAAATAGTATGCATATCTTACAGTAGGCTGCATCTTTAGTTTTAGAATAAGCTAGCCATTTATGTTTTGCCAGCCAAGAATTACAAAAACGTCTAATATGACCAAGCTCTTTGCTGGCAATAGTGATCGGGAAATTAAAATTCTTATCTGGCTCCCAACAATTTTGTAACACTGTAAGTATTTCATAATCACTTAAACTTAGCTTATTTACAAATAGACTTATGTCTGTAGCCAACAAAGGTTTCATATAATTCGAATCAACATTTGATGTCGCCTTATCCACACATTTTGACGTTGATGGCTCTGGTATTTCATTCTGCTTTTGCAGTTCGTCTTGAACTTTAACACTATGTGAAACGTGATCATTTTCTGTTACGGTATGTTGCCTTTTATTGAAAACTGAAACAGTGTCTGCTGGTCTTTTCTTTCCATTGCTAACAGTCTTTATTACTACTGTTTATAACTCACTAACACACTTTATTACCACTGTTTATAAATCACTAACACAGATTATTATCACTGTTTATAAACTATTAACACACTTTATTATCACATTTACCACTGTTTACAATTCGCCAAAAATCTTTATTACTACTGTTTATAAAACACTAACACACTTTATTACTATTGTTTATAAATCACTAACACACTTTATTACTACTGTTTATAAATCACTAACACACTTTATTACCTCTGTTTATATACTACTAACACACTTTAGTAGTTTAGGGTTGCGGGTATCACGAGAGGCGTGGCTTAGATAAGATTACCGCGAGGGGCGTGGCCAGTGGTGGGGAAGGGGCGTGGTGGGGAAGGGGCGTGGTGGGGAAGGGTCGTGGTGGGGGAGAGCGTGGTGGGGAGGAGGGCGTGGGGCGTGGTGGGAAAAGGGCGTGGTGGAAGAAGGGCGTGGTTTGGAAGGAGGGGAGTACGGTGGGAGGGGAGTGAGAGAATGAGGAGAAGGGCGTGGTGTGGTGGGGGAACGAGTGGGAGAACTGTGGGGGGGATGAGTGGAAGAACTGCGTCATTCAAGATGGCTGGTGTGACGTTTGCAACAGATAATTGTATTGTTTTAAGATGACCTCTGTTTTTTCGTCACCTTTACAAGAGATTAACCTATTTTTCAAGATAATCAACACTGTTTCAAAATGGCTGCTATGTATATTATGACGTATAACATCGATTATAACGCTCAAGTGTGTCTCTTTCAAAATCTAAATTTCAAAATGGCTGAAACTGATTTTTCACATGTGTGTCAGTTCTTTGCGTGATACGCTGGGGTAACAATATATTAACATTGGATACAATGCTATTTACTAATATGTCATGTACGTTGGTATTTTTTGTGACTGTTATAATTGTGAAAAACTATGCAATAAAAGATCTGTATGATTTGAATACATGTTAAGGTGAAAGTGAAATAGTAAAACGATGTAAAGAAGAAAATCTTGATTTGGTTTTAAATTATTTAAACGAGTTTGGTTATTTGAATATATCTAATAGCACTGATATTTCAAATATAAATTTGACATTAGTATCTGACGCAATTTTATTATTTCAAGAGTATTACAATTTAACGATTAGTGGTAAAATAACTAATGAAAATTTACAATTTATGCGAATACCTAGATGTGGTCTTAAAGACACAATTTATCCCTTTCGGTTATCTTCTGAAAAGTGGCATAAGAAAGTATTAAAATGGTATTTTGTTGTAGCAACGCGTCAGGTAAAAGAATTAGCGAAACAAGCGTTTGAAATTTGGGAAAAGCATACAGATTTGGTTTTTGTAAATGACAGATCGAACGCTGATATATTAATTTCCTATAAAAAAGGTATGCATAAACTTCAAAGATCATCGTTTTTTGTACAAATACATTTGACGGTGAAGGTGGTGTTTTGGCACATGCATTTCATCCCAATGTTAATCAAAGCACACGTGAAATACACATTGACAGTGATGAATTATGGTGTTTAGAAAGAGACATTTTAAAATGTGATCAAGGTAAAAATTTTTTCAAGTGTCTAATTCATGAAATAGGTCATACTCTGGGTATAAGCCACTCAAACGATCCGACTTCAGTAATGTATCCATAATATCAGAATATGAATGATGATCTATCAGCGGACGACATTTTAGCAATACAAACCTTATATGGACCTAAAGACACCATATCAACAATACCAAGACCTTCAAAATCTGCTACAGAACGTGTAAAACAAGATAAAGAAGATTATACACCGAATTTGTGTGATTTGAAGAATTTAAAAACTTTTCTAGTTATCAATCATCAGTTATATATTTTTTATGAAAAATGGTTTTGGTCGGTAAATTTACAAGATAAGACAGTTATTAACAAAGCACAACTAATTGTAGACTGGTTAATTTTTTTACCAAAAAATTTTACAAAATTTGATTTTATTTATCAGAGACCAACTGAGCAAATTGTCTTTTTTGCCGATCAATATATTTTTATGTTAGATTTTCCGTCTTTAAAACTTGTTAGTGGTTATCCAAAACATATTTCAATTTTAGGAGGTAGATCTTCAATGATTATAAATGGGGACGTAAACAGTTATAAAGGAAATACATTTATTTTCTTTAATACAAACTATTATATGTTATTAGATGAATGTAATTTTCAAATTAGGAGTTATGGGTTAATTTCTGATACATTTTCATTCTTACCTGGTAATATGGAGTCCGTTTTTAGATTTACAGATGGATTATTATATTTTTTCAAGAATAACACTATTTTAGGCTACAGTGAATTTTTAAACGCAGTAGTTAAAGCACAGGTAAATGAGTTAGATGTTTTTGGTATTGAATGTAATAAATACTCTAACAATGCTAATATTTTAAACAAGTTAAAAAGTTTAGTATTACAACTAAAATAATAATTACTTTAAGTTAAATTGAATACAGAAATACGAATCGGCAATTATTATGGTAGACGCAAAAATGTTTAGAATATTGCGCATGTTGAATGCTCTTGGTGTAATCTCAATAAGGTCAGTCGATAACTCAATAAGGCCAGTCGATTAAAGTTTAAATCGGTCTTTGATTAGTATACAACACGCATTATTATGCCCTTGGTGTAACCTTAATATGGAAACCAATACAACACGTGCTGATTGTTTGTCTTCTACGTGATCCCAATAAGGATAGCCATGCGCCTAACAAACAATCCAGCGCATGTTGAATTTTGTATGCTGTATGTGGCCTCAATAAGAACGTCAAGTGCTTAACAAATAACCTTTCACTTTTAGCTTTGATTATACTGCGCGCGCATGTGCAGATTACAGTTCTCTTTATAAACGTTTCTATTCACTATTCTCTCTACATCGCAGTTGAATACATCTCTGTGTTAAGACTTTGCGTTTATTTCTTTTGATAGAAGGACAGAATTTACGGGTAAATTTTATTGATTAATTAGAATTCTTGCTATTTACGATAAACATACATATATATAATTTTTAATATAGTTTTTATTATTTTCAGTTATGGAATTGGGATTTGTAAAATTAACTGAAAATGCATATGCACCCGAAAAGGGCAGTGAATTATCTGCAGGTTTTGATTTAAAAAGGGTTTATGAATATGTTGTTCCTAAATTTGGTAAATGTTTAGTGAAAACAGATTTAGCAATTTCTTCACCTAATAATACATATGGTCGTATTGCCCCCAGATCGGGGTTAGCTTTTAATTATTTCATTCATGTAGGGGCAGGGGTGATTGATAAGGATTATACAGGGAATGTAAAGGTGTTGTTATTTAATTTTTCAAATAATGATTTTTTTGTTAGAAAGGGCGATAAAATTGCTCAGTTGATTTGTGAGGTTTATGCTTATCCAAAATTAGTAGAAATTGTTCACTTAGAAGAAACAAAGAGGGGAAAATCAGGGTTTGGATCTAGTGGTAGGAAATAAATGTAAATTGTTTTAAGTATATTATTATTGTTGTTTTTGTATTTTATAGTTATGTCACAACAAAATCAAGCACAAAATCAATTATTCAAAACTGAGGCCTAATGGAGAATAACGAACCAGGACCTAGTATGGTCTTTAATAGTAGTAGTAGTAAAGTAAATAATAAAAACCCATTATTTGATGTATTATCAACATTGTTTGATGCTGGATTGACAACAGCCAACCAATGGTTGTTATGTGCAAACACATTACATAACTCTGTGCAAGATAGTGAAATGTTACAATTATTTTGTGAAATAAAAACGTTTTATTTAGCAACTAAATCATATTTCATTAGCAATTTAGTCTCACAGAAAAATCTTGATAAATATGTAGATAAAGAATTAACATATGAGTTGCTTACAATTTTTGCGAGAGAAGAATTTAATCAAAGTACAAGTACTTTTTTAATTGAAACTTTAAAAAAAGCAATGACTTTTATAAATCCTGTAATGAATAAAACTCAAAAGAAAACGAATACATATTTCTAATGAAATTGTAAATAATTCATCATCATCATCTGATGATGATGATGATTTGTTTACGATAAACATACATATATATATAATTTTTAATATAGTTTTTAAAATTGCTCAGTTGATTTCTGTGGTTTGTGCTTATCCAAAATTAGTAGAAATTGTTCACTTAGAAGAATCAGGGTTTGAATCTAGTGATAGGAAATAAATGTAAATTGTTTTAAGTATATTATTATTGTTGTTGTTTTTGTATTTTATAGTTATGTCACAACAAAATCAAGCAGAATATCAATTATTCAAAACTGAAGGCATAATGGAGAATAACGAACCAGGACCTAGCATGGTCTTTAATAGTAGTAGTAGTAAAGTTATTAATAAAAAACCATTATTTGATGTATTATCATCATTGTTTAATGCTGGATTGACAACAGCCAACAAATGGTTGTTATGTGCAAACACATTACATAACTCTGTGCAAGATAGTGAAATGTTACAACTATTTGTGAAATGAAATCGTTTTATTTAGCAGCTAAATCATATTTCATTAGCACTGTAGTCTCACAGAAAAATCTTGATAAATATTTTGATAAAGAATTAACATATGATGAGTTTCTTACAATTTTTGGGAGAGAAGAATTTAAACAAAGTACAAGTACTTTTTCAATTGAAGCTTTAAAAAAAGCAATGACTTTTATAAATCCTGTAATTAATAAAATTCAAAGAAAACGAATACATAATTCTAATGAAATTGTAAATAATTCATGATTCAAACAATCAAGAAGTGAGAAGACATTTTGATATGTCAGAACTTCCTCACACTCATATAGGTTATTTTACAGATAATGCAAAAACATTAGGTTGTTTTAAAGACGAATGCAAAGGTGTTGGGTTGTCAGAATTTGTTGGACTAAGAGCTAAATTATATACTTTCAAAACTGTGAATAGTATTGAAAAAAAAGCTAAAGGCATAACAAAAGCAGCACTTAGAAATATAAATTTTGATAATTATAAAAAATGCTTAAATATTTTTACTAAAACCAGAAGTGATATTAAATCATTCAAATCAAAATAACATATTGTACAGACAATAACTGTAAATAAATTAGCTCTCAGTGGTGATGATGATAAGAGACATATATGTGATAATGGAATTAATACTTTGGCACATGACCATTTTTCTTTAAAAAATAACTAATGCTATAGATTGAATACATATTATTTGTTAACTAATAAAAATAACTAATGCTTTGTAATTAATAAATATTATTTGTTAACCATTTTCAATTGTTTATAGAGTAAATATATAGTTAAAAAAGTGAGTTGTTCAAATCATTTATTTCCTATTTATCCTTGACTTTTTTCATGTTAGTGAACTATCTTTTAAACAAATAAAATAACGTGTAATAAATACACCTTTATCCCAATATATTCAATTCTAAATTGATATTTTTCTATTTTATTTTTACCACTTTCAGATGAAAAAAAGAAGAAGAATAATGGCTCCACATTATACCAATTGTGTGTTGAACAAATATATTTAAATGCTACTTAGGATATTAATAAACTTTCATTACCACAGTCTGTCAATAGCTATTTATTAAAGAATTACAAAAATATTTGTATGAACATAAAGTGTTACATAACAGTATAACAATATATTACATTAGCCATGTACAATAAAGGCGTTGCTTATCCCTGTTTCCCCTTCTTTGCTGAGTGTATTGGTATTGGGTATAAGTAACGCAAAGCATAACATCGTGCCCCAAATGCCTCACCATTTACTAATTTTAAATAACCGTACCTCGGAAACCATCCACCATGTTCAATCCATGGAAATTCATCTGCTTCCCAATCCTTTAAACCACCACCACAGTAAAAGCATATAACGCCATCAGGTGGCCAGTGAAAGAAAAAACCGGCTTCTGCAAATTGCCAAGCATAAGGGTGGGGGCATACAAATCTGGTGTTCAACGATTCCAGCCTGCTTTCAGGTGTACTATATCTCGGGTATCCAACCTTATCTCCTATATTATAAACTAAAATAATTTTCTTGAATATATATACTATCTACTTGCAGACTAGATGCAACTCTCCACTTCCTTCGTATGTGTGTACTCTGCATCTTGTGTTATCGTATCTATTTATATTATCCTTTGTATCCCCTCCACTGCTCAATTTTCGATTTTCAGTCGTTCTTATATGTGATTTTGTTGTACTTTTCAACTATTATTTAAAATTACAGATGAAATGTGAATTAAAGATCAATAAAATGTACACTGAATTTAAACAAAAAAAAATTATTATTCTTCTGACTACATTACATTAAAATATTTTACGTACAAGACCAGATAAAGGTGTGTATCCAACAAGTGCATCCCGGATGATGAGACAATAAGCAGCTGTCTTTTCAGGTATGTTGACATTTGATTCAATTTCTATGCGCACATCAATAGTACCGGTTTTTAATGTTTCATTTTGTCGTGAACAGTTTATAACAAATAATGGTGTTTTTGCGAAAAAAGTTTCAAAATCAATAGCAGGTCTATTGCTGCTACCGTGATAATAGGATGACTGAAATTTTGTAAAAAAGTCGTATATAATTGCCCTGTTTCCATTAAAAATAGCGTATGGATAATATTGTGAGTTTAGATACAGTTTAATATTATTAATATCACAGAACTCAAAGTGTCCAGCATTTTTATTTTTCACATTTCTCCTATCAGTTTGGAATGCGATAATAACGTAGCGAAGTTTCTCACTATTTGATGCTGTTTTCACAGTAAATAGATTATAATCATCGGCCACTCGAATATATGGAATTTTCCAAAATATTTTATTAATTTTCAATTCTATTTTATTATTAGCGTCTTTTGTTATAATCGTATTGAAATTGTTTGAACTCCTGAGTAATATTAATTCTTGTTTAACATTTAATAATATGTGAACATAGTCGTCCGCGAATCCAAGTAGCATTTTTTTCAAGAAAAATTTTTCTTACACTTTAAAGATTCCATATTTAATGTCCACCCAGCATTTAATTATATATTTTGTTCATCTTCAGTGTTGGTTAAGAGATTTTTTTATTGTTGTCGTTATTCCAACATTTTTCACTCGATCAATTTCTGTTCCACAAATTTCATGCGAATTTCATCAAAAAGAAATGACATTCCATTGCTGATAAGTTCGATTTCATCACTTTCACTATTGTCTGTCGCTTTTATTGCTTTAAATTTTCCCTCTATATAAATGTAACTTTTAGAAGGCAAAGTGTACACATTCTGTTGATGTACTGGAGTGCGAATCTCATCATTCTCACGGTATGTTGTTTGTGCGTATGGTAGAGGTGTGTGATATTCTAAATCGACAATAGTTTCATCAAAAATAATTTTATCATCTACTCGCAACATATTTTTTATTCACACTATACCCTAAAGATTCCAAAAATTCTTTGTTCCTCCTTGTCAGCTTATGTTCTGTCAACTGTCGTCGACCTACTGGTGTAATAAAATTGTCGAAATTCGTATTATTATTCAAAACTAAGACCAAGATTATGTAACACTTCGGCGCAAATGAAGTCTAAGTGTTATATATTCTTCTCGCAAATTTATTAGTTGTCCTTCCTGATCTTCGAGACGTACTGTAATGTTATGAAGTAGACCTGTTATGTTTAGAGGTAGATAAATTACTGTGACAGGTTTTTCAATAATTTTATAACCAGGTTCAACTGCTGGATAAAATTCTTGAATAATATGTCCTTCAATACCATTCCAATATGATCCTCTTGCAATATTACATACTATTCGTATAACGTCCACTTTATTAATGTTTACAGTATTTTCGGAAATGTGCCAAGTATTTGCTCGCAATTCTTCTGCTTTAAATCCCAGTAATGGACCGATGCTGTGCGCTTTCTCAAATCTAATTGGTTTTTAATATTTTCGTTTTTAATGTATTAATATTCCCACTTAGTTCGAACTTAATATTTTTGTTTTCCTCAAGAATGGCATCTTTCAAGTACGAAACTATATTATCTATCTCGTAAGATCCCTCAGGCAATTGTATGACTTTATTATTGCCATTGTAAAATTTATCATTAACATCTGTTTCAATATTTGGTATACTGTTGTAAGACATAAAATCAATTAAACCTATTTCCTATTTTTCATTGGTCAAATCTATAGGCGGAAATATGTCACATGAGATGTTTGAGCCTTTGCCGCTTAAACAGAGCATTTTGGTGATTTAGATGTTACTCGTTAAAAACGCTAAACACAAATGACCACAATTGTGCGATTTTTAATTTTGTTTATTTGTGTAATTGTAGAAAATAGGTGCATTGTCTGTCGATGTTTCAAAATATCGAATTATTTCTGTAGGTGGAGGCAGATTACCAAAACTGTCAAAATAAAGAATTTTATCTTTCGATAGGCAACCCTATGCATACCTCGTCCTAGCACACTGTCAAAATTTATAACTCCGTGTTCATTCTCTTTGATTTGAAAAGGTAAATTGTCATGATAAAAACTCCTCTGAAGTTCGGAATGTTCAATTTTTTAGCGTATTTATATATATCTTTATTTGCTAGCGCTCTTGTTGGCAATGTTATTATTTTTTTTATTACAGCCACCTCCTTTGTAAGGTTTCAGATAATAGCCTCTACCATTTTTACTAGCACACCTTTTTTTTAATCGTTTGAGTACTTTTGTTAGAATTTTTTTAGTTTTGACTTAGTTTTAACTTTTCTTCTTCCTCCACCACCTAATTTATTTTTCAATTTCATAATATTTGTAACTGGGTAAGCAGTTGCTTTTTCGCCCAAACTAGCGTCGTTTGATGTGACACGCTGCCAAGCTTTATCAGCTAGTTGTTCGTCGGCAATGGATCGTTGATGTGAATCCGAATATTTTGAATATGCAATATCGTGATCATTACAGGCTTGATCTAATTTATTAATGCCAGGGTCACCTCTTCTCAATCTTGCTTGCAATCTGGTGCCGGGGCCGCAATATTGGTATCCTGGTACATGTAATTCTATTGGTAATAAATCTATAGTACGATTTAAAATTTTTCCAGGTAAACTCGTTAAAGAACTTATTATGCCGCTTCCTTGATACACACTAAACTCTTTTCCTGTCATTATAGCCTTCTTCCTCCCCCTATCGCAGATGCGGGCGTAATGAATATTGTTTCTTTCGGTTCAGGTACTAAATCATTGTCACTATCTCCTTCACTAGCCTCTTTTGCTTCCATTTTTTATTTTGATTCAAAATTATTTCCTGATACTTTTTTATAACATTCACTTCATTACGAATATAATTTATGTATCCATCTATATTTGTTTTTAATGTTAGGTATTTTTTAAAAACATTTTAAAATTAACAGCATCTTCATCATCTTTCGCTTCGTACAAATGTGTCAACCGTTTATTCTCCATGTCATAGTCACCGCTTTTAGTCATTTTAAACCCCACTCCAGCAGGTCCTCGTCTATTGTGTTGTCGTAGGAAGAATGCAAATGACGTCCAAATTTATCTACGCTCATTTTTAGAAATGCTCATATAAGGACTAATAGAAAACAAATTACTAATATTTTTTTACAAATCACTTTTATTTTTATTAATAATAATTCCTGCTTCCTTCAACTCTTCAATTATGGAAATTATTTCATTATTGTGCCCGTATTTCCTGCCGACTGTGATGCAATTAGTATTTTTAATCGCTCGCATAATTCATTGGGATCATTCCAATAAATATATGACGGTTTATTTTTTCATATTCTTTCAAAATGAAGCTGCTTCCGCTCGTCCAATCCATGTGAGTGCGGGGGTTCTGGGGCGGAAATAATTTTGAAATTATTTTCGTGTATTTATTACTTTTGTTTGATTTCAATTTACCGATCGCCGAATAATTAACTCTGTGTGCATTCGTTGCTATTAAAATATCTCGATATTTTATGAGATTATCTTCTGTATAAATATATGCATCAGGCATTCTCATGAATAATAATTCATAAATACCACGCGTACCAGCATACCTAACACCATCGATAATCAAATCATCGCCCTCAATTTCCAACTCTTTATCACCAACCATCCATTATCATTTTCTATGTGCGCTCCGAAAACATTATCCACTTGTTAAGGTTTCTTTATAAAATTTAAAAAATATTCTGTAGACAACTTGCCTTTAATTGTGCTTCTTTATAAATGTTATGGCTTGACGCCTGCCTTTAGGTGATTTCACATATTCACTAAAGGTGGGTTGTGACTCATAGACATTAACAACCATTGGTTCTTCCTCCATATTGCTATCTGAAGAATATTCGCTTTTTACGTCCATCAACATTTCTGGGTTCAAAGGTTTTCTTTTAACAGGAATTTCACTTTCAATCATATTTCCAGTGTTTATTCTTTTTATATTAGCATCTTCATCGCTCATTGGTGTTTCAGGAGTTTGAGGACGTCTTTACAGTCGATTCCCACCTATCATTTCGTTTTTTTCTTTTTTCTTCTTTCTCTGGCGTCAAACGTTTAAATGCAGTTCTTCCCTCAGTAAAATCATCGTCAGAAGTATAACTCTCATCGTTATCATTGGCTTCATAATTCTTTTTTCTCTTTTTTAATTTTTCTTCTTGTTGCTTTTGTTTTGTCTCTTCTTGCTGCTTTTGTTTTTCATGTATAGTGGCCAACAATGTTTTCTCATTCAACTCTCTCCAAGTTTTTATAGGCTTATAATTTAAATTTTCGCTATATTCTTTAATCGGTTGAAATTTTTCAGTATATTCTTTTATCGGTTTTATCAACGGTTCCATTATGGGATTTTATTTTTTTCTCTATATGATCTTTCATATCCATAATACCTCGTTTTAGTGCACGATGTTTTTCCTTAATTCGTTTTCTCAAATCTTTTATTTCTAAAACAATTTTTTCACGTTCACCAAGTGAACTAGACAAAGACAAGATTACTACTGACACTATAATGTTATAAATTCATCAAACGTTATACGATATCGTCCTTTATTTAAACGTCTCTCTTTATCCAACACCAGAAAAGAATTTTGGTTTTTAGACCAGGCCATCGAACACATTTCTTTAAAAGTTTCAAATTTCATATCTGTGTTGACATGATCATTATACACATGACGTAAATTTCTTTCATCTTGTCTGAATAAAATCACTAGCATTATCACGAATCAATTGTTTTGGTATTCGACTATATGTTTGACACAAATAAAATGTATCAATGTCATTGTGTCTACCCATTGCGAAATAGTTGCGAATATTATTTTGTCGTTCACACATGACATCATCAAATATCATGAGTGATTTTGATTTAATCTCATTAGGATGAGGCACGTCGTCATTTTCAGTAAAAATAAAGTAACCAACATCAGGTATTTTGGAAAACACTCGACTTAAAACGTATATTTGGATTGATTAATTGACTTTGAAAAAATATAAATATTTTCAAAAAAAAGTGCTCGTGGATGAAATATTAAATTAAACATGAGATTGGTTTTTCCACAGTTCGATGGTCCTACAATAAGATATCTGATGGAATTCGGTAATAGCGGACCATGTCGCTCCATATTATCATATTCATTATCATTTGAGAAATATGTATCGAAATTCATATTACGCATTTCTTGGCTTTGTTTTATTACCTTCATAATAAATCTTTTTTTATTTATCCAGGTATCTCTAGTACTGTCCATACCCAACCAACGTACTAACAATTTATTTCTTTTTTGACGCACAATCATATCGATAAGAAATATGTTGCTAAATTTAGTTTTACTCAATTCCTCTTGATAGAATCCCCCTTTAATCTCAACTCCAGAATCGTCCTTTAGTTTATAGGTCACTGGAACCGTTGGTTCTATTTTCCAAATTGTATATATTTCGTTACTCCAAGCTGGTAAATAACTTTTTGTCAACGGTTTTTGATACCTACTTATTCTAACTTTATCACCCACAATAAATCTGTTTCGCACAAGTTGTTTTTTCTTCTGTCTATTTTGAACTATACGTCTCAACACTAAATGTTCATTATTTTTATTAACATCAATTGGACGCATACCGATAGTCCTATGTTTAGTGTTATTATATTCAGTAACTATATCGCTTAATAAATTTAACCATTTATAATTTCCCTGGACACTGAAAGCCCTCCACATTTTCGCTTTTAACGTTCTATTTAGTCTTTCAACTATAGAGGCTTTTTTATCAGAATATGTAGAATAATGATTTATATTATATTTGCCTAATAAAGATTTAATCCTCGAATTAAAAAATTCAGTTCCTTTATCGGTTTGCAAATGACGCATAGAATATCTTCCTAAAGTTGGTTGTAATGTCTTTTCCATGTCAATGCCATTTTTAGATTTCATTGGTACAGCTATTGCATATTTACTAAAACAGTTTATTAAAACCTGTATATATTTATAACCTTTATTGACTTTGGCAAATGATAACATTTCCACTAGGTCAGCCTGATAGAGATCGTGTAACCCTTTAACTTCAACATGGCGGGTCGGAAATTTCCTACGAACTTGTTTATGCAACTCACTGACAATCCCCACTCTCAACAATGACGTCAACTTTGATGCCATATCGTTCAACACCTTTGCTTCGAACGTTGTGAAATATAAAATGATTAAATTGTGTTGTGTAAAACTATGTTTGTGTTGTTAAAAAATGAAAAAATCCCTCGAAAATTAGTCAAGAGAAATACTTCAAGGTAATAAATAGCTTATATTGTTATCATCGATTATAAAGAGGTAAAATAAATTCACTTACAAACATTTTCATACATTTATTTTTTTTACAAAAAAGTTTCAGTTAGTTAACATTTATATACTTTTAAAACTAATACCAATAACTAAAGCAAGACAATAATGTTTTACAATAAACACAATCTTTCTTTTTTAGATTATATGAAATATTTGATTTGATACCATTAAAACAAAAAGCCAGATTAAACTTGTACTTTATGTTTTTCACAAGGTAAATTGTTTAAAATATCTGGATCACATTTCAAATGATTGGGTAATCTATTAAATATGCTCGATATTTTCAAAATGATTAATAAGAAAATGTTTTGGCAAATAATGAAATAAACAATCTTGTATATTATGATAACCTTTATCATATACTTCTTTCATTACTAAATCTACAGCATTTAATCTGTCTAAAACTAGTTTTTCATAATTTAACCATTGTTTTAAAACACAAACATTAACATAAGCACAATTATATTGTGAATGATTGAATTTACATTCTTTTATAAAATTATTCCAAAAGAGATTTTTCAATACATTCAAATTAGGACAATACAAATAATCTAAATTAACTATTTTAACATTAAAATCTGATAATAAGTTTGAAATAAATTTTTGTTTTTCAGTTCCTTTAACAAATATCGTACCACTAAGTGCCATACCTCGAAACACATCCTTCAGTTGGTTGTAAGGTTTCATTCCACTTTCCCAAGGTAAACCATGACATTGATTTTCTAACCACAATACTTGCTTTTGTAAAACTTTTGGAAGTTGATGAAAACTATATGGTGGTTGAAATAGAAGTAACTCGGTAATATTGTAATCATTCTTTGAAATTATAGCCAATTCTTTAACAATAAACTCATTGTCTTTGTTTTTAAAACCTTGAAAGTCTAAAATAAATTCCATTTTGTTTTTTAAAAAAATCAGTAAACAAAGGCCAATCGTCACATTCCAAACACTCTCGAGCTTTTCTTAATGATTCTTCAAAAAGGACGCATACACAAGTGTCTGGTCCGTCACCAACAAATGCTACTACAGACCATAAACAGCCTTTATAATGTCCACTGGTTATATCTACATCCGATAAATTATAATTCTGCATATAAGATTTAGCAACTGCTGTATGACAATGAGCTTCACTTTTACCACAAGAACACAGTTTAACATGTGCTAGCAAAGCATCCAATTTACCTTGTTCCGTTGTCATGTTGTTTAACAAACAAAACTCTAGATACCCAATGATTTGTACTTATTGTGCAATTTCTAATTGATAAGTAAGCTTATATGTTATGGTATTTATTAGTGGCTAACTTAAAAACTAATATTAATTGATTATACTATATTCAACTTACCTCTAATGTTATTTGATTAATTTTTTTGTCTTATAATTAATTGAAAAATAATATTAATATTTTCATGTCATAAATATAATAATAATAATAATAATAATACAACGCATTAATAATATGAAATTCTAACGTTACCCAATCCCGAATACGTATTTTGTATACCCATTCTTTCTTGTCTGTGTGTCAACTTCATATCATAATGCGCCATATTTTTATTAAAATTTTCCCCATCTAATATATAGGATGTTCCAAGCTCATCTGATTCAATATTGTTATCGTCCCAAGACCAGTTTGTGGGTGCTAGGTTAAAGGACTGATTAAAATATTCATCAAATTTACAACATTTTAAAAAAAATAATTGATATCTTCTATAACAGTATCTGTAGCATATTCTATATCCACAAACATATTATCAGGATCATAGTATAGAATATGATTAAATAAATACATGTAATAGAAATGATTTTTCGATATATTTTTTATGAACGGTCTTACATTATTTAATAATTTCATATTATAATGGTGATTTTGTGAGTCGTTCATTTTGAAAATTTTTGAATATTCTATTCTTAACTCATATTCAACCAACATAAGAATGGATTTCCCTACATATTCCCAATGTTCTAAAAATATTTTTCAAAGTATCCCCTTCCCTTAATTTGGAATTTATATAATTATAATAATAATCAAAATTTTCTATCGTAACAGTTTTTTATAATTAATTTATCTTTTCTGAAATTTATATTTATGACAAAACGAACATCTATCAAATATTTCGCATTTTTTCAATTTATAAAATACAGTTAAAATTTTTTTAAACATATCTAAATCTTTACATTCACCGGATCTTATAAACTGAAATATTACATGTATTTGATTTATGTTTTTAAAAGAATTATTAAATATAACTAAGAAACAAAATAATAAATATCTTAATATTACCAAAAATAAATCAAAAAATATAAAACTACTATAAACTATATCCATTCTACATCTACGCAAAACAAAATTGTTACAACTACCTAAATAGCTTAAATCTACTAAATTATACATGGTTTTAAATCAACACGAGGCACAAAGTATCTTTAAGAAATAATAAGATTTGTATTGCATGTTACTTTTATACAATTATCAAAGCATTTGATATATGCAAGGGCGTGTCACGTACATACGTGTTCATACTTATAAAAAGCATTTCTTGGGTCACATGCGCCGTAAAATAATTAGGCAATTGACATTGAAACAAATATCTACACAGGATATTGCAAGGCAATTTACATTTAAAATAAAAAACAGCTCTCTAAAAACGGTGATCAACTTGAAAAATATTATCTCTAGAAACCGCTACTAATCAAAAGTTTGAACATGCGCATGCAGTATGCTAATCAAGGCTAAAAGTGAAAGGTTGTTTTATTGATTATCTTGAAAAATAGGTTAATCTCTTGTAAAGGTGACGGAAAAAACAGAGGTCATCTTAAAACAATACAATTATCTGTTGAAACGTCACACCAGCCATCTTGAATGACGCAGTTCTCCCACTCGTTCCCCCCCACACCACGCCCTTCTCCTCATTCTCCTCACTCCCCTCCTTCCGCACTCCCCTCCCTCCAAACCACGCCCTTCCCCAAAACCACGCCCTCCCCCCCACCGCACCCTTCCCCACCACACTCTTCCCTCAACACGCCCTTCCCCCACAACGCCCTTCCTCCACCACGCCCCTCCCCACCACTCCACCCCCACCACCTCACCCCCACCACTCCACCCCACCACGCCCCTCCCCCACCACTGGCCACGCCCTCGTGATGGCAGTATAATACGAAGGCCTATACTGTACTACTGTATCACTTTATTAACATAGAATTTATTGCCAGTAAAATAAAAAGAAAAAAGAAAACTCTAAACTATGTTTCATTTAAAAAGAAGAAACAAACACTTAACTATTTTTACCCCTTAAAATCAGTAATCTTCATCTGGCGAAGAGACGTAAGCCTTCCTGAGGATGCGATGTTGAGCCACTGTCGCATTAGCATAACATCATTGGGTGTTGCAATTGCATGTTGTTCTACGTAACGCAACGCAATGTCGAGGGAGTCGGCATGAGTAACAGCATTCGTAAAGGCATCTTTTCCTCGCTATTGTTATGTGCTGCACTGCCCTTATCTAAGCCACGCCCCTCGTGATACCCGCAACCCTATACTACTAACTTTATTACCACTGTTTATAAATCGCTAACACACTTTATTACTACTGTTTATAAATCGCCAACACACTTTATTAACACTGTTAATCGCAAACACGCTTTATTATCACTGTTTACAGTAAACTCCCGATTATGCGTGGAATAGGGTGGCCCGGCAATTCCCCGAATAATCCGCTATGAACAAAAAAATACGCAAAACGATCGATAATCGATTATTATACCATAAGTTACACAAATAATGACCCCGGTTAATGCAATTCACAAATAATCTCAGTGAAGAGTCGTCGTGCTCTAATTATTGTGTCCGTTGTTTTCATATCAAAAATTTTATTTCTACCATACACAGGTTTATTTGGGACATTAAAACAGTGTATTAGACATTAAAGTGTTGTTTTATTTATCGGTTTGCAATAAAAAAAGGAAATTTACATAAAATATCAACTAATACAAATGATAAAATACTGCATGATAAAAAATAAAATTCAATAAAAAAGACAAAGATGTGTGTCATATATATTATCGATCTTTATGGCTTTGTGACACAAGTAGACACTGTGTGACAAAATGGTTAGATCTCACATTAAAGCTAAATCAATGCTCACAAAAAAACGAACGAAAGTGGCAAATTTTTTTGTATTATGTGTAAAGGAAATTACATATGTACATACATACTTACTTTTGACTTATGTACTTATTGTAAATAGTTAGACATATAGATGTACATGTTATAATCCGTCAAATACATCGACATTTTAAATTATTTTCTGTATTTATTTTGTCCTCTGAAGATTATTTGTGAATTGCATCAACCGGGGCCATTATTTGTGTAACTTATGTTATAATAATCGATTATCGATCGATTTGCGTATTCTTTGTTCATAGCGGATTATCCGGGGAATTCGGTTATCCGGCGTTGCCGGGTCATCCTATTCCACGGATAATCGGGAGTTTACTGTACTACTAAAATAACCACTCAACCTTCAACTCGGAATGTTTGTTTCTACTTGTGTCACAAAGCAATAAAGATCGATAATGTATATGACAGACATGGATAATGCATATGTCACGTCCTACACTATTTATAGCCGAGATTAGCTGGCATTTGTTTACAATCTTATGATACACATTAGGTTTTCGGGCGTCCAAGCATTTTGTCATTGTCTCTTATATACAGTAGTCTGTTCCCAACTCGAGTTGGTTCATTCACTCTAACAGGACAGCAGGCGCGTATCCAGCGACTTGCTTTGGGGGGGGGGGCGATCGATGCTATATATATATATATATATATATATATATATATATATATATAATATGTGTGTGTGTGTGTGTGCGCGCGCGCGCGCGTGCGTGTATGTAAAAACATTGAACAGAAAAAGTGCTTTTTACGCTTGCGTTAGAAATCGGTACCTGATAAAGATTCGTAGCAAATTATACTTTTCAATAAATAATTATTCCAGTTTCGATAACACTTATGGCTAGAGAATATTATTAATTTCATAATAAGCTATTATTATAAAAGTGGTTTATTAATTAATATAAGTAGTTATTCCTCCAACACGAACAATTCCGGAGTCAACTGCGAATATTACGCTTGCAAAATTACGTATTGAAAATCATATGTTCGAGACTAAACTTCACTAGCGCTATCTGTTGTTAAAACGTTTAGACGTTTACGAGGGTGTGCCGAGGAAACGCTTCACATTTTCAAATTAAAAATTAAAATTTTATTTTTTATTTACAATAAAAGACGAATTAACTTAAGTAAAAGTCTAATTTAATAATATATTGTCGATTTTTAACCTAAAGTCCTTGAGGGTTAGGGGGGCGATCGCCCCATCGCCCCCCCCCCTTGGATACGCGCCTGGGGCAGTTATGGTTTATCCTTGCGTTATTTGAGAAAGCTTAGTTTATTTTTATGATCGTTGTTTTTACCGGATATTGTGCCGCGTTGAGTGGTTTAAAAGAACTATAATGAATCTGATTGGAATACAAATTGGATATTTGTAAAACAAATGCAGACCCCGGATAATCCGCAAACACGGATAATCGGGAGTTTACTGTATAAATAAAATCTGTATAAATACAACAAAAACACACGAGAGTCACGCCTGCATCTACCACAGTTGCTAGCGTAAACGCTGTACTCGGCATACCGCAAGCCAACGAGGCACATGCGCACTATTCCTGTACTAACAAAAGATAGCGCGTTTAGAAGAAATATATTACAGTCCGCTCACTACAGAAAGAACTGATACGGGAAATTCCATTTACAAGTAGGCTAAATATTATTTTCTATTGTCGTTCGTATTACCATAAACCTAAATTACAGTTAAATATATGATATTTTTCTTGTCATTTTTAATTTTATTATATATTTTAATTTTTTCTCAGGCTAAGGGGGGCCCGGGCCCCCTTGGCCCCCCTTGGGTGCGACACTGAACTGTGTTGTGATATTTGTTTGTTGGATCTTTATTTGCTTCTGAGATGTTGTTTGCCGTAATGAATTCATTAATTTTAACTCAATTCAATTAACAACTTTTAGTTTTGTCGCAAGTAATAGCAAAAGTATAATAAGAATTAACAACTAGCTTGTCATGGACAGCAACAAGATTTCGATATTTAAAATATAAATAATCGTATTTTTATATTGAGCTGAATTAGTTCTAGATGTCACTTACTATTTATAATATTGATCTAATCTAAGAATAGAGATGTTTTAGAAATATGTTAAATTCTTATTTGGTTTTTTATCTTCATGTCAGCTACCAGTTTTCACTAAAAACACATGTAAATGTTACAACTTGCCTATAGTAGCACTTACCTGTATTTGGTGAGGACGGCCGTTTTGGGAGATGTGTCCCATTGTCAACTCATACCATAACACTATGAGTTGTGAAGACCGTTACGGTCTGAGTTGACAGTGGGACACATCTCCCCAAACGGCCGTCGTCAATAAATATAAGTAATTGCTACTATAGGCAAGTTGTTACATATTTACAAGCGTTTTTAGTGTTAAATTCTAGTTATTGCATAAAAATAACTAGTTTAAAGCTTTAAAATAGAGAAAAAATAATATAAATATTAATACAGCTACTTTAAAATACTAATTTTAAAAATACTTAACTAAGTGAATACGTAATTGGTTACTTGCTGACGCGTTTCAAAACATTCGTTCCTTTTAGGAAGCTAACCCTCTACTCGTATTCACTTAGTTAAGCATTTTCAAAATTAGTTTAATCAGTGAATTCAAGATGATTACATAAAGCAACTACTTTAAAAAAAGATACTCAAACATATATTTTAACATATTTTAATTTTAAAATTTGTGTCGTCTCTTATCGCCATGAGAAAATATAAACATAGATATTTTAAAATAGAGTATTAGGTTTATAAATTAAAACGAACTTCAGTTATAAAAACCTCACAAAATACAAAATAAAATAGAATCTACTCATAACAATCTTGCAAAAAAACAAATGAAAATTAATTTAGTTATAAAAACCTTGCAAAATAAAATTGAAAGTGAACTTCACTTATAGAAACCTCGCAAAATACAAATAGAAATAGACTTCACTTATATGGGTGTTATGTAACGTGAGGACTTGCACGGGGTAAAAACATTCCAAGCTGTAGCAACAATAGCTTCAAACCGTTATAAGTAAACAAAAACTGTCAAACTACGTGATGTGGGGACAGAAAAATATAAAGGACGAGTCAATTAGAAGGTATGTAGGGGGTGGAAGAATTTCAGGATTTGCAACTGATTTAAATCTTTGTTGGAAACTAACTGGGAGAATAATCACCCCTCACGAGTCCTCTAGGATTAAACTGTCGTCCTCAATAATAAAAGTAAGTAGTACAATAGGTAAGTGTACCATATCAATATACATTCTAGTGCCTTATTGTAAAGCTAGTAGCTCAAGCAAATAGGAAATAAAATAATAGTAGCAGTTATTTAGTTGCATTATAAGAAGTCAACAAAGAGAATTGAGTTTCCTGATATTATTTTGACTGCTAGAAAAGGTTCTATATGTGTATCTCATAAATGTTACATTTAAATGCATGAAATGTTATTGCTTGAAACCTAGTTAGGCTTGTTGTACATTTTATCATCTATGCTAGGTTTGGAGGACCTAATAGGAGAAAAATAATTTCATAAAGCCTCTCATATTTAGCTAGTTTGATGATGGAGTGGCCATTCTTTATACATGCACAACTTTTATAACAAATTTCCCCTTCCTTATATTTTGGAAATTGTTCTACAAAAGTAATAACATTAGTTTAAATTTTTTTTTCAAAATGAATAAGCTTTTATTATTATTATTATTATAGGGTAATTGTAAGAAATGAGATTTTACTAATGAGATTAGATTTTATAAACTAAATAAATAAAACTTACTAAACCCAGTAAAAAAATCTTTATTTTACTACAATTACTTTATGTACATTTCTATTACATGGCAATCATCTTCAGAATTACTCTGTTCAAAAGCAACATCGTCTACTTGCTGTGTCAAAATTTATTCATTGTACTTGCAGTTTTTATGTTGTGCAATTTTAGAGTTTTTAAAAAAATGTTCTTGTTGATATCACTTGGCAAACAACCACTACTTACTAACATTTTTTAGCAGATGCATTTCACACTAGATCAGTGCACTGTTCAGTGATGTGACTCACAAACTGAACCAAGTTACAACGCACTGATCTAGTGTGGAACACGTCAAGTGATATCAATATGAACACTATTCATTGTCCTATATTCGCATAATAACTAACTTAAGACAACTACTAAGCCAACTTGTAACCTCCTAACCAGAAATAACTCTTTTTATTCAAACCCTTAAGCACATTTCGATTAAAAGCAATCATATTCAGAGGAAATTATTCCAAAAATGAAAGTAAAAAAAGTTTGACAAATTATTAAAATGACAGTAAAAATGTACATAAGGGTTTAAATAAAAAGGTTTTTATTTGTGGTGAAGGAGTTTTATTTATTTAAATTAAAACCTAATAATTAACACTATCACAATAATATTAAGAAAAAATAATAGTTACAATTTCCTCATCTGAACAAAATCTAATACACAAGCAGGCTTGTGTGAAATTAATCTCTCATCAACAGGGCCTACCAGCCTCACTGATATATTTCTGAATTATTCCCCCTCCTACCATTGTAGTGGAGGAATAGTACAGTTGGTAAGTGTAGGATATGTCTCATAGAGTCATCTGAGCGTTTAAAGACACTAGTTAAAATATACTAAAGGAACAAACATTTTTTACAGTACAGCTGGTTTTGTTAGATGATATCTAACAAGTAGCCTAATGGCAGGGTAATCAGAGCTAGGGGCTAATAACAGATACACAAGAGAGTAATTTGTAACATTAAATTTTAAAGTATACAAAAAATGACATTTTTTGTAACATATGCAATATTTCTTTTATCAAGAAACTGGAGTAAATGAGAAAAACATTAGCTTTTGATTAATTATAATAGGATATGCTATACATAGTAGTAAAGTTTTTGTCATTGTAATGAGTTTAATATAATTATTATATATTTTATTAAAATTATTGACATTTGTAATTGTAGTAATAATAATTATAAATTTGTTTGTTAAAGCTCCTAGGAAACAACAATTTAAAATACACATAGTTTAAAATAATTACAACTTTTGAAAACTAGAGCTCTTTGATGGTTTATTAAAATTTGTTTGGTGTAAATTCATTCTCTTACACGTACACTGAAATGGCACTCAAACAATTAACAAAGATACTGATAAGAAAAAATCCATGGTAATTATTTATAGGATTATATATGCAGTTAGAGTACTTTATTTTCTTTAAGTATTGATCTAAAACGTTTCAAAAGTTAAAAATGTTTATAAAACTATGAACCTAATATTTAATTTAGGTAATAAATATTAATGATAATGATTGTCCTCCAAATTTGTTGCAAACAATTTATTTTTTTATTTTCCTAGCATTGTCGTATTTTTGTTTGTTTGTTGATCCCTCTTAAACTTGCTACCACTTTATTAATGACTTCAACATTACTTTATTTTTAATTTATACTTTGACATTTCCTTGAAGAAGAAAAAAAAGTTCCAATGGCCACAGAAAACATAAACCAAGAACTATACACCATTAAATATTTAGCATACTCAAATGGATATAGCACCACAATAATAAACAAACTATGGCACAATATACAGAAAACTAATTTTAAAAATACTTAACTAAGTGAATACGTAATTGCTTACTTGCTGACGCGTTTCAAAATATTCGTTCTTTTTACGAAGCTAACCCTCTACTGGCGCCATTGGTTAGGTGTAAAGGCTCTAACGGGAATGGATTTATGACTGTGGAATGGGTGTGTCATATAATAGAAAAGGCTGTTGGCTTCAAAGTGTGCATGATCATTTAATACATTTTCTTTATCTGTTGTGTAGTGTTTGTAGATTTCATATTTTTCTAAGGTTAAGCAAGTAAGTAATTACATATTCACTTAGTTAAGTATTTTTAAAATTTGTTTAATCAGTGAATTCAAGATGATTACATCAAGCTAATACAAAAAACACTAAAATTAACACTACAGAGATGGAAAACAAGCATCACAATACCATACATATACAAAACATTAAATAAAATACTAACACTTGTAAATATTATTGTAAATATAAATATTAATATTTACAAGTGTTAGTGAAAACTAGAAGATTATGTGAATATGGAATCATCAAATAGAAAAAAATAGCCCTCAAATTTCAAAAAACATGATACCAAATAGCATACAAAATTAATAACAATTTGCAATACACAATACACCATGACACCAACAACAAAGATAAACTACAAGCATCAGGCATATACAAATTAATCTGCAACAAATTCTACATAGGGCAAACAGGTCATAGCTTCAAACAAATAGTCGAGGAACACAAACAGAACACCAACTCAATATTTTACAATCACATAAAAGAAACAGGACACAAATACACAGACATTTACCATAACCTAGAAATCCTACACAACAAAAAAGGACCACATCTCAACACACTAGAACAATATGAAATTTACAGACACACAAAAACACAAAGTACAAACATATTAAATGAACAAACCCAAAATAAATCACACATACTCTTTGATATTATCAAAAACCTGCCTTTAAAACCCTCACTGCTTAACCTAACAACTCCAAGCAGAAGACACTGATGAAGATCACCACATAGCGAGCAAAAACGTTCTGTCTCTGTAAGTTTTTACAAAAGTTAAGGTTCGGATAGTCATAAAGTAATGTTAAAGTGATTAAGTTTCACCAAACGTAATGGTCTACAAAACTCAAGACTACCACTATCTTTGAATGAGTTGTACAATTGTATTTTATTTTATAAAATGATATTAAATAGTGTTTTAAACCACAATAAATCATTAGTAATTATTTAAAGAACTGACTAAAGGTTATTAACTTACGGTACTTACTAAAGTGTTTTTTCGAAACCATGTTTCATTGACAAAGTCAATAGGAGGAAACATTTTCGTCTTACAACTTCTTCAGCCTCCTGTCGTAAGACGAAAACGTTTCCTTCAAGTGTAAGTTAACAATTTAACAACCTTCAGTTAACAAAAAGTCTGGTCGCAAATAAAAGCAAAAGTGTAACAAGTAATTAACAACTCGTCATGAACAGCAACAAGATTTCGATATTTAAAGTCTAACCTGTTACTGAAAGCTTTCAATCAAGGTTGCAGGGGTGTGATATACGGGTGTAGAGGGTTGAGTGATAGGCAGGTATGTATTGGAAAAGGATGTTAGATTTAAAGTGTATGTGGTCATTTAAAATATTTTGTTTTTGTGTTATATGTTGTTTGTATATTTTAAAGTTTTCTGTCGTGGTTAGTTTTTTGCTATGGTTTAGTACATGCCTGATGTTTAAGTTTGGATCTTTGTGTATGTGTGTTGGATGTCCTGTACCTAGATTTAGAGTTGAAAATTATTATTTCATTGATGTGTTCATTGTATCTTGTCTTAACTGATCTTCTAGTTTGGTCAATGTAGAAGCTGCGGCAGTCGTTAAATGTTATTTACCGCATATATAATTAATATGTTATTTAAATGGTACATAACAGAGAGATTCTATTTGTCTGTTTGTAGTTTAAATATTTCTATTTTTTTAATGTTTGTTATTTTGTATGATAATTGGTAATTGAGTTTTCTGAAGGTAGACGCAATTTTGTGTGTTTTACTGTGGTAAGTGATGGAGATGTATTTATTATTTATTTTGTGGCTGTTTGAAGGTGTTGTTTATGTTTAATTTTCTTAGGTTTATTGTCAATAACTGTATGTTTGTAGCTTTTTTTTGGCGATCCATTTTATTCTATTGAGTTTATCATGGTTTTTTGTTGTATGGATCTAACAGTACGTCAGTAGCAGGCTATGATTCAATAACTGTACAGTAGGACAGTAAGTTAAAAGCTTACACTTCATTCTTTAAATAATTAATTCTGATTTATTCAGTGAAATTAAGACGATTACAACAACCAACTTTAAAACTAAAACCTATTTGAAGTAAACACTTTTATAGCGACACCTTTTTCATGGACATAAACATACAATTTCATGTCAGTATAATTTCCAACAGATTAATAGCGTCAGTATAAATTCCATCAGGTTATACAATGAGTCATCTCAAAGTGAATTAAATGATAAGATATCATTTCATATATCAGCTGATTTTATGTTATACATTGTGTTGTAAATCAACTGGTTTAACACACAGGTAATGTTAAAGTATTTATTGAACATTGTTAAGGAAATAGGGTATTATTAAATAATTATGATGAGTTAATAAATTTTCATCAGTTTTTTATTTAAATTTTGACAAATCTCAATAGAAATAATTCAATATAACAATAATAATAAGTTGTGTATTTTTAATCCAATTTTTAAATGAAAATATTCCTAGGCACATCTGTTAAGAAATGTTTAGATAATTTCTGATCACACAAAATTAAATATTTTCCCAATTCAAAATTTCTGTAAACGTTGCTATAAAAGTTTTCACTTTTGTCGGCACTCCCCTGAGTAGCAAAACCTAATTTTTTTATAAATAAAAATGAATTTACAAATTACACTTTTGCTATTACTTGCGACCAGACATTTGTTAACTAAAAGTTGTTAATTGTTAACTTACACTTGGAGGAAACGTTTTCGTCTTACGACTTCTTCAGCCTCCAAAATGTCTGGTCGCAAATAATAGCAAAAGTGTAATTTGTAATTTACAACCAACTCATCATGAACAGCAACAAGATTTCGATATTTAATGAATTTACAACTATGGAATATCAAGCCTCTTTTCATTGTAACAAAATCTTAGTTTTGAGTTATTTGATTTTGTTGAGGAAAATTATAGAATGAAATAAACACAAAGTTTAATTACACATACAAAAATTTCCTCACATTTTTATTATTTCATAATCCTTTATTACAATGTTTTTATTTGTTGCAATATTGTTTATGACAAATGTAATCATTTTATTCGTTATATAATTTTTAAATTGGGCTATGTAAAAGGAGCTAAAATTTCTAATATCATTGACTTAATTTAATATCAATGAAATATACATAGGTACAAAATAAAGTAAAGTAAAATACAACTAACTTTCGTGTATTTAGTTTTGATTTGTAAGTTACGTTATTTGCATAGATTATTTTGAAATCTCCACAAATTGCTGATGAGTGACTCAATGTTTTAGCCATTCTTTGTAATTTATCACAATTAGAATGTATCGGCTCCACTTTATAAGCAGCTCATTAGAAGATGTAGAGGGGTTTCTTCACTATTATTCTTGTACTCCTTATCCGAAGAATGTAATGGTCCTAGCTTAACATGTTAAATTCTTTTTTTCCCTTGGTTATACAGATTCACCTTAACCTTTGTGTTTTTAGCCACTCAAATTAATTGTAAAATATTTGCAAGTTTTATTACAAACATTAATTTTGATAGTAATTTTTATTTTCTCCATCTTTTCTGTTTTTTTTCTGTAGATAAAAGGCTTTTTCGGAATAACGTTCATTATATCAACTACCATAGATTAATGGTATTAAAAAAAAAGTTGGAATCAATTCAAACATTTTTCTCTAAGATTATCCCTTCAATTTTAAAAATTTACATTATTTTTTCTCAGGCTTTCCCTTTGTTTCAGCATTTTTTATTAACAAATAGCTATTACAAATATGCCACATACTAGAGGTAATTAGACAATAATATCATTACCTTAAAAATAGTTTTAAACAAATTTGTAAGCGTTGAGCGGGCGCGGCGCGATACTCCATGCCGCAACGTCGAGTAATTCATAAACTGCTGACAAAGGTCTCTATGATTTGTGCTGAGATCTTGAGTATACACTGTTCCTTATCTCATTACGTCATTCTAGGCCGTTTCTGTTTTTCTTTTATTAGTTCATTTTCATTTGCTATTGAGCTGTGAAGACAACCACTACATTGTGCGGTGCTCTATTCCCCTGCGCACCTGTTAATCTTAATACAATTCTTTGCATTGTGATTAGCCTATGCCTTAGACTACGGTCTTTATGATATGTTTATTATTCAGTTTGATCATTTTTCTGCTGTTGTAGAGTTATTATTTCTTCATAAATGCAACTTATTTTTCATAGTTACTTCAATTCTCGTGAATTATGCTCTTTCATGAATCCAGTCCCTGTAGTCCAGTAGGCCTATACAGAAGAATACTTTCTAACAAGCCAGCTTATTGAAGATTATTTGAGAAAACTCGGATATCTTTCAAAAGTTATTGTTCTCTTTCTTGAAAAATTGCGACTGAGGAATGATATGGTGGAACAAAATAATCCATTATTTTGTGGAAAACACAAAAATAATACAACTACTGTTCGTTGTACTTCTTGTAAAATATTTGATTTTAAATCGCATAGTTAACGGCAAAGGAAACCGATAGCATTAAGAAAACCGATAATGAATAGTCTAAAATACATAATAGAATATAACTAATCATATTTTAGGTTTGTAATACATATTTTGTAAGTATTGGGTGGGTTGGTAACTACTTGAACCCGCAGGGGGAGTGCGGACTAGCCGCACTTAATAAGAGGGTGCATCCCTCGCGGTACTGCTGACAACACACACTACAAATTACACACTATTACACATTTCAATAACAACATAATCTTTACATATAAAAACCTACACCTTCTCGTAGTGATTTTTAGTGGTCAGAACCGTTGCGCGATGGGAGTGCTGAAAAAGGAATGATGATGCGAGCTTGCTCTGCCGAGACGTAAGCGCGGCTACTGGTCTACCAGCCGCTTCGGTCCTTGGTCAGGAAATGTCCACGGTGCACAGGTGTCGGAGCCTGTGCACAGTATTAGGAGTGCTCGACTGATGCCCATCCAGTTGAGCTAAGGAGAAAAACTATGGGCCTCAGAGTTCTGAAGATTGGAAATTATCTTAATTTGATACAAGTTTGTACCCGTTCCTATAGCCTCGCCCGTAACGCCTGACACGATGGCTGGCTTGAAAATCTTATATGGAATTTTAAAAACAGTCAAATTTTACTACCTTAAAGAGGCATCGTCAAGTTTCACCTGGCGAAGCTGGTGTTGAAGATTTGAGTAAAAAGTTGGTGGTGGTAACGTCTCCGGAATTGCCATCACCAAGGTGTTTAATATTTTCCAGGAAGATCTGTTTAAAGTTTACCGCCTGTGCTGGAGGCCTTGTATATTCATAAACAAATTAAGAAATGGGACATTACTTCTTGCAACTTCTAATAAGAAGCAAACACGCTCACTTCTGATAATGACCTCCTTTTATGACCAGGTCATGGTGTCTGTGGCTCCCCACAGATCCTTGAACTCCTCAATAACGTGTAGAAACTTGATGCAAGTTTCTAATGACGAAATCAAGTCTGAACTATCACATCAGTCAATATCAGATGTTGTCTCCATTAAAAGGATGGAAAAAGGTGAGAAGGTTGGGACTGCCTCCTTTATCCTTATTTTTGGCAAACCAGAGATCCCTGAATTCATACATGCAGAGTACCAGAGATTTTAAGTGAGACCTTGCGTGGCAAACTCTAGGCGAGGTTTTAAATGTCAGCGATTTGGGCACATTAGTTTTTCCTGCTCCAAGCAGGGGGTATGCGGTAAATGTAGCAGTGAAGGTCATGATGAAATGAATTCCAGTAATGCCTTAAAGTGCGCGAAATGTGGGGGTGATCACCCAGCTCGATCATTTAACTGTCTTATCTTCAAGGAGGAAAAGGCTACCTTAGGCACCATGGTAAAGGAGAAAATAGCGTTTTACGAGGCAAGGAAAGTTTATAGACCCGCTCAACCAAAGGTTGATGGTAAAACATATGCTGCTAGTTTGACCGCTACCAAATCATCCTGCCCAAAACTGTGCTGACCTGACAAAAAAGATTGAAGTTTTAACAGAACAGATTACTCGCCTTTTGTCAGTAGCACTTTCAATTTGGTGCAACCGACGACAAAGCTACATGACTTGCCTCTTTCATCAAACTCTTCCCCGAGAAGGCTTGGGGGACGAAATAAATCTTTAAGCGAGCCTTGTGTCTCTGCACAGAAGAAATTGCCAACAGGTAATGAGGCTTTAGCGTCCACGGCAATAAAGCACTCAGAGGATTACAGAAAATCTGTAGTAGCACCGTCAGTATCAGGTGCAAAAAAAATCGTTATCAAAGCAGGGAATAGAAAAACCAATCCTCCTAAATCAAAAACCTACTCAGATTCCATCCCCGGGCATGGATTCTGAAGATTCCAAACCTGTAACCTCTGTGAACGTCCCAGGTAAGAAAAGAGAAAACACCAATGGGTGTCAAAGAAATCCATTGTTAAATTGATAAATGTCGTTATTTAGCAAGTCAGTGATACAATGGAACATCAACGGAGTTAGGAGTGTGAGATGTGTATCCAATGTTCGTATGTCTACAAGAGACACATCTACACGAATCGTAAAATTTCCATGTAATGGAGTATTCAGTTTTTAGATCAGACTTCGTTACAGAAGACCGACGTAGACGTGGCGTAGCCATCCTAGTCCCTGACTGTATCGATGCTGTTTCTCTAGACTTAATACATCGTTTACAAGCAGTAGCCGTTCAAACAGCTGTCCCGCATAGGATCACTGTGTGTTTTATCTACTTGCCACCAAGTGATAATATTCAACACAGTGATTTAGTTGAGTTGATAAGCCAGTTTCGGACCTCGTTCTTATTGTTAGGAGATTTCAATGCCCACGATTTATCATGGGGATCTCCGAGTTGTAACTTTCGATGACAACTTGTAGAGAGTATAAGAACGGAATTGGATTTATGTCTGCTAAATGACGGTTTGACCACTCATTTAGCAGCATCTAATGGTGGATGAACAGCTGTTGACCTATCGATCTGCAGCCCTCTTTTGGCTACTAGATGAACATGGTCAGTGCTTAACGACATGTATGGAAGCGACCATGTCCTTATTAAGATTAATTTATGTGACTCTTCTCCCTGTTATGTTCGACATTCCTGTTAGATTTTGGAAAAAGCCAACTGGATCGCCTTTACGAATAATTTTGTATCACTTGACACGGATTATCTGATACCTATTGATGCAATTATGTAAAATTCCGCTGATAAGATCATTCTTAAATAAACTTTACCTGTTCCGTGGTGGAACGATGGATGCTCAGAAATCCTCCGTTTACGACGAAGAGCTTTAGGGAGATTTAAGTGACACCCAACAAGTGAAAACCTTCAGGAATATAAAATTCTCCGTGCGAAAGCGCAGATATTTAGGCTGAGTAGAAAGGCTTCTTGGGAACAGTACATTAGTTTAATTAAGCGAACAGCTCCATCCTCCACAGAATGGAAGAAATTAAGATACGTTTATGGTACTTCCATTACGTTGCCAACTTTTGAATTGAAGCAACAGGATGGAAGATTGATCACAAAAAGTGGTGACATTGTTAATTACTGGAAACATCGTTTTCTAACTTTTCTGCTACTACAGCCTGTAATAAATTATTCCAGAAGTATAAACTGAAGGAAGAAGCAATACCGTTCACTGTTGGGTTGTCTGGGGACTCTCCTTTAAACACCCATTTCTCTATAGAGGAATTTGAGTCAGTTCTCGCGTCAACAAAGGATTCTGCACCAGGTCCTGATTCCATTGTATACTCCATGCTGATACATCTATTATCATAGACGAAACTTGTCCTCCTTCGAATATAAAATAGTTAATTCGAGAATCAATATTTTCCTAATGCATGGTTAGAAGTAACAATAATTCTTTTTTTAAAACCAGGTAAAGACAAAATCATTCTCAGTAGTTATAGACCTACATCACTTACAAGCGCTTTGTAATAACTACTGTAGAAAATTATTAACTGACGTCTTGCCTGGTACCTAGAAACCAACGAGATTATTTGCTACGAACAGTGTGGTTACAGGCTGGGACAGTCATCTGATGATCAACCGATTTTGTTAGAATTTGCTATTCAAAATGTCTTTATCTTTCGTCAAACACTCGCTATTTTCTTTGACCTCGAGAGAAGGAATTCTGAACACTTTAAAATCATGAATGTACAAGGAAAATATTAGCAATCACCGTTAATTTTCTGTCAAATAGGACTCTCCACGTTCAAATTCTAATAGTTATAAACAGCAATATCTTTTACTTTTGCTGGAGATTCTGTTACTGGGTTGTCTGGAGATTCTCTTTTGTCTATAGAGGAATTGAAGTCAGCTTTTGCGTCAACAAAAGATTCTTCCCCAGGTCCTGATTCAATTGTATACTCCATGCTGAAACATCTCTCATCATCGCCGAAACTCGTCCTCTTTCTAATATACAATCGGTTATTCGAGGAGCAGTCTTTCCCAGCTGCATGGTTAAAAGCAACTGTAATTCCTCTTTTAAAGCTAGGTAAAGACAAAACCAATCCCAGTAGTTACATGCCTTGTACAAGCGTCTTGTACAAACTACTGATGGTCAACCGCTGTCTTGTCTGGTACCTAGAAACCAACGATCTTCTTTGCAACGAACAGTGTGGTTTCAGACAAGGACGAAATCAAATGTTGACCAAATGTTTTTGTTAGAATCTACTATTCATGGTGCCTTTCTCTTGCGTCAAACACTCGTTGCTGTTTTTTTCGACCTCGAGAAGTCATATGATATGGATTGGAAAAAAGTAATTCTTAATACTTTGAAATCACGGGGTATACAAGGGAATATCTTAGCATTAATCGCTAACTTCCTGTCAAATAGAACAGATTATGCGTTCGTCTTGGAGGCACATATTCAAACAGTTATAAACAGGAGAATGGTGTACAGCATGGCAGCGTGCTGAACGTCACACTATTTACAGTTGCAATAAATAGTATCACATCTAACATACGATCTCCGGTACATTGTTCTCTCTTTATATATGACTTTTGTATTTATGTGCCTTCTCGTAGCATGGTGGCCGCGGAAAGTCTTTGTAGTTAACAATAAGCAGATTAGAAGAATGGTCAAGAACTACAGGTTTTAAATTCTCTGCTTCGAAAACCCATTGTGTAGCATTTAGTCGTCGTAGGGGATACCAGGAACCAATCCGTTATCTTGATGGAATTCAGTTTCAAACCACAGACAGTGTTCGATTTTTGGGTCTTTTATTTAATAAAAGACTGTCATAGATCCCACATGTGCGTGATTTGAAGATGATATGCAATAAGAAATTGGGTGTGTTAAGGGTCCTTAGTGGTACGAATTGGGGAGCCGACAGAACCAGAATGCTTCGTTTCTATCGCACGGTAGTTAGATCTCGCATGGATTACGGCTGTCAAGCATATTCATCCTCACGACCTACTGTTCTGAAAACTCTCGATGCAGTCCACAACTCTAGACTTGGACTTGCTACTGGTGCGTTTGGAACTAGCCCAGTCCCTAGTCTTTTTGTCGGGTCTGGGGAACCTGCCCTATCAATACGTCAGGTGCTACAAATATCTTACATTTCTAGTTTTCGAAGCAAACCTAAACATCCGGCATTTAATGTAGTGTTTAATAACCCCTACGAACATAATTTTAATGCGCGCGAACGATCGACCGTTCCGTCCGGTATAACAATAACCTTCAGTTAGAACTTCCTACTACGTTTGAACGATCGATGTGCTACCTGCCTTCATGGAGAATAAAAACGCCACGATTCGATTCTTCACTGTCCAGTAATATCAAAAGCAATACTGCTGACGTGGAGTACCACCAGGAGTTTTTGGCAATCTACAGAACCCACAAATATAGTGACGTTATTTTCAGATTTTTTTCAGATTTTTAGATTGGTCTAAACTGGACAATGGCGTTGTGTGTGCGTTTTATGTCCCGGGACGTACTTACATGTACGGATTGACCTAAGCTTGTAGCGTTTTTGTTTGCAATTTTTAAAGCACTAACCGTCATTAATTCTAGACCTTCACACTTCTTTTTGTGTTCCGATTCCAATAGTGCTCTTCAGCCCCTTCAGGATGTTTTCTCTGTGAACCCTTTAGTTGGCGATATTCTGTGTGCTGTACAAAATCTTCAATTGAGAGGGGTTGGGGTAACATTCTGCTGGGTTCCTGGTCACTGAGGAATTGCCGGAAACACAAAAGCAGACGAGGCGGCGAAGATTGCTACTACTATGGTGCCATCCACACAACGTGTTATGGCATCTGACTATGTATGCTTTATAAAACGCTGCTTGTATGCTTGGAATGTTATTCGCTGCTTGGAATTTTGACTGGCATTAAGTGAATCACAATAAGCTGAGGGAAATTAAGGATACTGTCCGTCCATTCTATCCGAAGGAGGTCGTCTATCCGTTCGAAACGTAGGGAGGAAGTTGTGGTTACTCGTCTTCGCGTTGGTCACTCTTGTCTAACTCATGGTTATCTGATGTGTCACGAAGATCCGCCATTGTGTCAGTTATGTGGTAATACCATCACAATCCGTCATATTTTTTTCGATTGTGGTCGTTTACAGCTTGCCCGTGATACTTACGGGTAGTTTGACTATGCGAGGTAGTTTAAAGGTGTTGTTGAGAGACGATGCCACGACGACCTTGTGATCGCATTCCTTCTCCGCCTTAATATATTTTTTTAATTTTAAATAATTACTCGTATAGCGTAATTCTTTATGTTTGTAATAATTGTTTTGTGTTTGAAACCTATTTTTAATTATTTATGGTTATTTACTATCGTTATTTATCGTTATTTATTAATTTTCTTGTTATAAAAATAATAATATTTATTTATTGTTATTTACTATTATATTGTTAATGGTATGATATTTATCTTTATATATTTTTTGTTTTTTACTGTTATATTATTAGTTGTTTGATATTTATCGTTATATATTTATTGATATTTAATTATTGTTTATTGTTGTTTGTTTTATATTTATTCATTGTTTTGAAATATTATATTTTTTTGTTTTGTGTTTTTTTTTATAATTTTTTTGCGTTAGTCGCACCAGTAAAGATTGACGATGATAAACAAAAATGATTTTTCGCCAGGAAGAAAAGAGAAAAACATGTAGCTACATGAGTTTTTCCATTTATAGGACAGATGATTGTTATATTAGGCTACATTTTGTAAGAGGACTTGTAAGATTTTACTCAGACCTTAGTATTAGAAGATCATGAATCTTTTTTCCAAGCTGAACTTTAAGTTCAATTTCTTTATTGTTACAATAAATATGAAGAGCTAATTATATTGTATTACTATAATTTTATAATCATATTATTGTTGGTTTGTAACCTATTTTTTAGATTCGTATTATAAATAATTGTACTCCATCCATAACATAACTATTAACTAAATATTGTGTTTATTTAAAAGCCTAAATGTACTATAGTAATAAAATGATTCTTGATAACTATAATTACTGTGCAATAAAACCAATAATGACAAAAACAGACTAAAACAGATAGATTTGAGGCGTCCGAATGTTAATGATACAAATTATATAGCGCCCGGTTTTGTTATATGGGCATGTGCATCTGTTACGGTTAAAAAAAATAATAATTAAAACTGTTGTTTTATATTTTTCTGGAACTTTGATACACTATATAATTGATGGATTTGAACTAAAATACATAACATACATACATGCATAAAATATATGTTGATACATATTTTTTCACACATGGAAAATATGATGAATAGATAATATCAGGAGTACATGGGTTCATCTTGTAGTCGACTGTGTTTTATTTACTACAAAATGATCGGATGTACTACAGATATTAACTATTAGTTATTCAACAACAACACACACACACACACACACACACACATGCATGTGTGTGTGTGTGTGTGTGTGTGTGTGTGTGTGTGTGCGTGTGCGTGTGCGTGTGCGCGTGTGCGTGTGCGCGTGTGCGTGTGCGTGTGGGAGGGGGTTTATAATACAAACAATTGCTGACATACTATTGTAAAAATGGATTTCATGATAAAGCAATGGACATTTCTTCCTTGACAACTATAAGCTACTAATGGATAATCCTATAGCAAAATACCACTGGGCTAGCAAAAATTGTGTTAAGATGTCTCCATTTGATACAGCTTAATCAGTTTGGATTGTATGATAAAACCTTGTCTTTTGTAGCAAATCACATATGACTAATATATAAAAAAAAAATAAATTATGGATAAAATATACTAACTTTAGTATGAAATTCACTACTTCAACTATTGATAATTTAACTAGTTATTGATCTGATAAATCAATACTTGATAATGCTCTAAAACTCGTAACCTATAACAGAGGCAGTGCATTTGATTGTTTACCACTTGTATCCCACTTGTCTTATTGAAAAAAAACTTTTGCTATAAACAAATCAATTAACATAAAATTTTTTAGATAATATACTAAAAATGGCCATTGTTTAATGGCAAGCTCTATAGAAAAACGCATCTTCAAAGTCAATGGGAAACCAAAAATGACTGGCACCAAAACATCTATTCCTACATTATACTCGTATATTGCTTTTTAAATTCATGCTACATTGACTAAAAGAAGTATCAATGTCCATTTAAAATACCTAAAATTGCAAACAGAATTGGTACAGTCGTTCAATAATAAGTATTAGTTATTATTGTTATTATTACAAATACAAAATAGAAACACAAACAACATGACAGGGGAAGATCGTCCAAAAAAGTGGACAAGGCAGCATTTAAAATATGCAATATATATTACAAATCAAACAAAAAAAAGTAAACTTCATCCATTAGGTAAATAGCAAATATCCCTGTTCTGACTGGAACAAATTCTAAATTGGACAAACAGTCCACAACTTTGAACAAAATTCAAAGAATATATACACTCAATTGGATATAATGACTTACAGACATCAATGACAACCTAAGAACTCTATATATCAATACAAAAAAGATTACATCTCCACATTATAGAGATTATTGAATTTTCAAACATGTCACAACATAAAATAAAAACATATTAACTGAACAAACCCAGTAATAATCTCACACTCTCCTTCACTAATTCACCCTTTAGTTCTGTTGTAATCTAGTTCTACATTGCTTCTGGAGCAGGTAACCTAGACACTAATAAAGTCAAGTCTTTGTGACTTGTCATGTCCTTTAGGTTTTTTTTGTAAATTTACTTTAATTATTAATTCCAGAAATCTAATATCACTAAGTTGAAACTGATAATTCATCATAGGGGATTTATTTAACTATTCAGGGCTTATAGGTAGCTTCTTTCTGGCTATTGTCATTTGGCCTGACAAAAACCAAGCTAAGATCTTCCAACCTTTTACCTATCTTCGCTCCTAGCACATGGTATACACTTATCTTCCCTCCTAGCACTCTTCATTTTAAAAATGTACGGAATGTTCCTGACAACTCAAGGCAACGGCAAACAGAACTCTATAACACATTAGCAAAAATTATTGTTCCATTTTCAACTTCAGTTTCTTAATGTGTATGAAAAAAAACATTATCAAATATTACCATCATAACCACAAAAGATAATAGATGGAACAATAATGCAATTAATTTCTAAGACATTGGAAGCATATTGATATTTAACAAACAATTGTTTGCAATTTTTGTGTTGTAGATCTTGAGGTTTTTCTTGTAAATTACACTTTTGGTATCACTTGGCATAAAAAAACCAATACTTACAGATATTTTTCGGCACTAGGTTTCACACTAGGTCAGTGCATTGTTCAACGCTGCGTGTCGCAGACAAGACTGTTTTTTGTTGTGTTTAAAACTAACAAAACCAACAAACTAAACACAACAGAAAACTACAATATATACAAACACCACAAAATCATCAACAACACATAAATGACAAAGCGTTCACAATCAAATACTATAGTTGAACACATAATTAACAACTACTCTATAACAATATGGCACCACAGAACACCAATACACCACGACTCACATCAATACAACACACCTAAGCCACAGCCTTGTGAATAGCTCACGGCATTGAACAATGCACTAACCTACTGTGAAACATGTCTGCTGAAAAATATCAGTAAGTAGTGTTTTTTTTGCCAAGTGATAATTAAACGATTCTTTTTTAGGAAAGCATTTGTTAACAATGTCTCGAATACTGGGAGAGGGACATATACCACCAAAATTGCATGGAAAATTTTTACCTATGAATCATTTTTATCTCTCAAAATGATAAAATTCTATGCTAATGTCTTCCAGGTAATTCTTTCTTAATTTGAAAGATTTGTAATGCTGAAATATTGCAGGTTATAGTGAATTAAGCATTACTATATGCCTGGCAGCTCGAGCAATTACCAATCCGATTTGGTTGACTGTTATGGGGTTTTGTAGGAGGGAAAATTCACTTAGCAACACAATAAAGGTTATTGTAATCTTGAGAAAATTTGTAAGTAATTTCATTGTTTTCACTAGGAGAAAAAAGAGAATGGATGGTAAAAAGGTTGACTGATAATTTTATTAAGTGGAGATAGAAGATTACAAGGAGGACTTCCATTTGTTGAGAGAATAGCTAGACTAGATTATAAGTACTCGCCTGGAAAATTGTAAATATAGTTTCTTCCTAATTCCACTGTCATTATATTGTGTTCTGATCTTCTTGGATATTAAAATTATTTCCCTTATGTAGTGTATTGGAGTTTACTTCTGTGATAGATTAGTATTCTAAAATGACATTTGTACAAACTCATTAAGTTTTAATTACCTGCTCTATTTCTCAAAAATTGTTGAGCTGTCATTACCACACTATTACTGAAAGATATAGAAGTTTATAGGTTGATTCTCTTTAGAATTATTTTTCCTTCCAGATTTTTTTTATAATGCCTGGGAATAACTAACTAAATCTAATATAAACTTTTAAGTTCGATTTCTTTCTTTCCATCTATTATGCTATGTACCTTCACCAACAAGTTGCTGAAGTTAAATTTATCCACTATCAAAATAATTATGTTTTTATGGTTATGCTTTAGGTGTACATTATCAGCAATCTATAAACATAAAAGTCACAAATTTGGTAATCAACAACATATTCAAAATGACAGATTATATGAAGTACGAAGACAATGCTTTCCTGAACAAACAGAATCCGATGATCATGATCAAAATGAAAATTATACAAATGAAGAAACAGTTGAAAATGATGAAAATAAAGTAAGTTTCATAATAAGTTGTTATAATAAGTTTATTATTTGTATAATGTTTTACATTGTTCAGCAGGCATTGTTTACTTGGTTCACTCATTTGAAGTAAAATTTTAAATGAATTCAATTAAAATAAAATTCATTAAATTTTCAATTTGAAAAAAATTATGAAACTTCAAATTTTATATAAAAGTTGGAATAAATTTTGTTATTATACCTCTAATACATTTCAACTATTTTTTATTATTTATTAAAAAGGCAATTTCATCCGGTTTAAGACTTTCAAGAAAAGTTGTGTGGGGAGGCAGTTTAATGAATGTGTGTGCGTGTGTGTGGGGAGTGGGTTGAATGAATTCATGTGTGTGTGTGTCTGTGTTTGTTTGTGTATGTGTAGATTTAAAATATACTCAATGCTTTTATGATTATATAGTAATTTATCCTTAAATAAGAATTCTAATTTTTTAATTTCACATAACTTATATGTCAAGTAAAAACTCCCATAACTAAGTTAAAATGAGGATGTACTTACTGTAATGCACAGTATTTAATAGCTTGTTTCATGTCGACCCATATTAGGATTCTCCTCAAATCATTCCATTTTGATTTTTCAGTATTATAATTGTAGTAGTTAGACATCTCTATATGGTATATTCAAGTATTCAATCTCATGCAGAAGATGCCATTGTTTTATCCTATATTCCATGTAACTGCAGGTACATTTAACTAGGAATTATGTACATACCTCAAATTAATGTTATCTGTACTCACAATCATTTCTTACCTCTTATAGACAACAATACCAGTACCATAGCAATATTCATTAACCACCTTAAGTCGCAAATGAAGTATCACAGTCAAATCATTCTGATCACAAATTAATATTATAGTGAGTTAGGGAAAACTTTAAGCTAAATCAATAATGCATTCAGGAAAACTGTTAATAATAATTGCTGATAGTTTACAGTAATTTTTACTAGTCATAAGAAACCAGAGATGTTTGAAATTCTATGAAACATTCATGTGGCTCAATGGAATGTATATAAATTTTAAACTCAAATTTAACTGTAATTCTATGCAAAGTGGGACAGATTGTTGAAAGACAGTAAAATGGTTAATTTGATCAGCAAAATCTCATGATATTTACCATCCTGATTACATACTAATTTATTTTTATATTCTGACTCTAAACTTTTCTTCAATGGACTGTACATTCCTTATCATAATCAAATGATCACTAAATATATTAATACACGTATATAACATTACACTTAAAGTCATCCTCAGTACTATTCTACACCCAATTAACTACAACATCCATGGTTTATGGTAATTTTAAATTTGTTTTGATAAACTACAAACTCCACTTTACAAGTTAGTGCTGATGAAATTTCATTTGTTATGGAAAAACAATTAACATGTGCTAGGGCATTTTATTTTTTCATTTGCTATGGTAACCATGGCAAGTCATCTCCCCATTTGTCGCATCCATTATATGCTCAACTCTTCCCCTTTTTCCTTGCCAGTTGTAGTCAGTCACACCTAGTAACATGTAGTAAAAAAACTATTTGATAATGATTGACAATCACTTAAATTACTTAAAAAGACACTTCTCGTCTTAGAATATTTCCAGTTTTTTAAACTTATAAACGAACTAAAGATTAATATTTTTTTTTAATATATCCAATTCTTTTCTGAGATTTATTTACCTTAGGTTTAAAAATTTGTCTGATTTTTAACCAATGAGGACTTTAATATGAACTGAATGTGATATATAAATCTGCTATTTTCCAAGACAAAAATCCATAGAAGCTAATAGACAAAGAGCATTTACAAAATGTTTTTAACCAAGTATTCCACTTAGCTAAGTTTATTTGCACAACATCACACTACTAACGTGTGCAGAGATGACAAAGAGAATCTATCACACTTTACCACTGCTTATTGGACACAATCCGCAAAGGAAGAACCATGCACTTGGTTTAATTTTATTTAGTATTTCTATAATTATATGCTGCAATGTTTAGGAGGACGTTGAACAAGTATTAAGTACACCAGCTGATTATCTTGAGAACAGAACTGTACGCATTTATCGACGATGCAGAGATCCATCTCAACAGATAGGAACAAAACCAAATTACTTATGGGAGATTGACTTTGACACAAATGAAAGGTGAGATATTATTTTAAAACAAGTGAGTTCAATTATTTGAACATGCGATTTTAAATGATAATTTTTTCTCTAAATCTTTCCTTAATTTGTAGGTTTACAAAATGAATTTATCCATATCTAATCAGTACCTATTAACAAATTTCTTGAGCACTTTGGACTTATTTTAACAAAGTAAATACAAACCCACTAATCACAATATAAATTTTTTTTTATATTACTAAAATAACTTTTACTATTAATTAAAATTACTAGTTGATCAGTACAGACTAGCTTATGGTATTCTTAACAACCAATTTCCTTATGAGTCTCTCCTTACTTTATTGCAGGATACACAATGTATTCTCAAGTTATAATAACGCTTCCATAATCCATTTTTATAAGGATTTTGATATGGGAGCTTTTGATTTAAGCTTCCATTTTCCAAAATGTTAGTAGAAATTTTTTAAAAATTGAAATCTTTATACATTACATTAATACAATTTACAAACTTTTTGATCCTATATAGCGGATATTTTTATCTTCATATAACCTTTATAAGTTATGTACGTTTCACGTATTTTTTCTTTGCATTGTTTGATTTGAAGATGTAGTTTTCTATGTAGGTAATATTTATGTGTGGTATTATCAGAAAAGAGGGTAAAATTAGCCTTACTCAGTTAACTACTGTTAATTTTACTTATGGCGTAGTAGATTTTCAAAAAAGCAATTTTTGTCAAAATATCTATACTATCACTCAGGCTGAAGTGCAATGTCTTTACCATTAGTCAACTGGATAGGTTTCTTGCCAAATAAGAAGCTGTTTTATTCATTGAATTTAGAGAATTTGTTCTGAGCAACATTTAGTACAAAAAACGTTTGATACCAAAGCTAACTGAGCTGAACCTGTGTTTCAGTTTCTACATTTAGCTTTCACAGTTAAATACTATGATAACAAATAAGCACTTCTCTATGAATTAATGTGAATATATACTCAATGGTAATTACAGACTTTTTTTCTGCTGGGACAAACAAACTTAAATTCAGTTTATTGCTTACTAGCTTAATTCAAAAAAATCTCAAAATGTATATCATAAAAGTAATAAAGTGAAATTATTTTCAATAACCGGATACTGGAAATAACGATTCATAAACTGTAGTCCTGAAAATGAAAATAGTTTATATTGAAACTTTGTTTGTAGAATAGTTGAGCTTGCCTATTCCGTTGATTATAAAATAAATCTATAACCTTAATGTTGAGGTTGGTAATTTTTTATACTGCATCTTTATGAATAGAATCTTTTCTCCCATTATTAGAAGGAGGGGACTGTTCCATATGGGAGAATCGCCTTTGTCTATGCTTAAGGGAAATTCTTTTATTTTGGAAAACTAACATTATTTATAAATTATATATTAGATTATAATATGAAATAATATTAAAAAAAAACTTACACTTTTAAAATGTTTAAAACTTGCCTATAGTAGCACTTACTTTGCTTGTTGAGGACGACCGTTTCGGGAGATGTGTCCCTTTGTCAACTCAGGCCATAACTCGAGTCATGACAAAGGGACACATCTCCCGAAACGCCCGTCCTCAACAAGCAAAGTAAGTGCTACTATAGGCAAGTTTTAAACATTTTAAAAGTGTGATTACTAGTAGCTCACGCAAAGATGGAATTAACAAATGATAAAAAAGCAAAATATATATATATATATATATATATATGTGTGTGTGTGTGTGTATGTGTGTGTGTGTGTGTGTGTATATAATTTACTGCATGAAATACAATAACAGATAAAAATAATCGTCATAATGAAGTAATGCTTACATTATGGCCAATATAGCTGTAATATAAACTCGGTTTTTTCTTGTATATTTATATATACATGTATACACATGTGTGTGAGTGTGTGTATGTGTGTGTGTGTGTGTGTGTGTGTGTGTGTGTGCAATGTTAGTTATCATAGAAAAACAAATGTTATTTTTATTTTAGTGAGGATGATTCACAAGAACATTTGAAATTAGAATTTCCCACTGTGCAAGCTGCAATTAACTTTATCAATAAACACAGATGGGAGTGGACCCTAGATCCGCATCAGATTTATCCTTATGAACCAAAAGGTAGAGAAAATCCTTGGAATAGTCAAAGCAGAAAATACAAAGAGACTTAGATAATTGGTTTGCCTTTTACTTTCCACTTTTAATACAAGTACATGTTTTCAAAGTATTATTATGTGGTATGTTTTAGCTATACACACTTGTGCAATAGTGGGAAATAAAATAATTAGAAGTTTACTGTTCATAATACATTCATGATTTTATGAAGTTGTTTTGAAGAAATGTATTTTACTCATGATTATGACTTGGTTTACTGTTTCTTAAATATAATTATTCAGTTTTATTATAAAATTTTGTCCTGTGTTCTCATTATATTGAAATTAATTGCTGACAGACACAAGAGAAAAGTGAGTGATGGAAGATCGTATCTTGAAATTATACATTCAGTTACCTGTAATTTACATGTTTCTAAGTAAAGACAAACTAGACCATTTAATTATGCATGTTAAAATTGTAATTATCATGCACTAAATTTTTATAGCATAAGATAGAGATAGAGAAGTACCAAAAAAACGTTTATGATAATTTGAAGTGTTGGCAAATAAAAGACGAATTTTGAAGAAAAGTTGTTTTTATCATCTAAATTTTTGTAAGATTTTATAAAAACTTCCTGAAAAATACTTACTCCCTCCCTCTCTCTCTCTCTCTCTCTCTCTCTCTCTCTCTCTCTCTCTCTCTCTTTCTCTTGTTATATATATATATATATATATATATATATATATATATATATATATATATATATATGTGTGTGTGTGTGTGTGTGTGTAATTAAGAAAATGCTATATGTGTGGAATAGCTTAAATATGGCTATTAAGGAAGAATCATTGTGAACTTACGTCTGTGAGGAAATATGTCTTAAATAATGGGACTTATTATAAACATGAAGGCTAGGGATTACTATCTGTGGTTATTTTATTAAAAAAATCATTCAAATTCATTGAAAAATTAATCAGGTCAGCACTGAAAAAAAGCTATCAGATTGGTAAATTAATGCGGGCAAGTCTACAAGCAAGTGCAGTTAGTAAAGTAGACTGTTTTCAGAGGAGGATGTAGTTTCTAAAATCAGAAGTATGGAAAACCACAAAGAATTTTTGTTTTCCATGATCATAAATGGAAGACAGGCCAGGATTGACTGAAATAAGAAAAGAGTTGAGGAGAGAGAGCAGTAAAAATGTTGTAAACTGGAGGTAAGGGAATTAATTTTTAATGCCAAAATTAAGTCCTGGGAACCGGAGGGGGACTCTAACCCTGGAAATTTGAGGCGCAGGAGTCCAACCCTGGGAGCCTAAGGTGTAGGGGCTAAAGGGATACTGAAGAATTCCCTCCATAAATCTGGAACCATGCTCGACTTGTGCAAATCCATGAGAACACTGAGGCTCCACCAAATCTTACCTAACTACAAATTAACATAATTATTACAAAATAAAATTGTGTAAAACTATATTCTCAAAGCCAACCAAGTAGATTCTGAAAACAGACATAATATCCAAATCTATAAAAATACAAATCTTATCACAGCCATTTAGTCAGTCAGAGAAGGAGGAGGTTTGGTGGCCCCCGAGGTTATGTAGAATCTGTTATGCGATACTGGCTGCGGGTAGGAATTTGGGAACAGAAATTTTGGTTAAGGACTGGATTACAGGAGGGGTTACTGCACGGCAGGACGATTAATTGGCGGGATGGTAAATGTTTTTTTTTTTATTTTGGAGACAGAGTTTATTTTAAATATTTTTTTCCTTGCCTAGAGATCAATTTAATTAATTATAAGTTTTTGGTTAAGATAGTATTAGAGTTAAGACTAATACATCTTCAGTTGTAAAGTTTTCTTTTCTATTGTTTTACCTCTGAAATAAAGCTAACTGCCAAGGCATCAATTCCTATTATAGAAGATGTAAGCTATGAGTAAATTTTTAGTATAATTAAAGATAAATTAAATACATAATCTGTAGTTTTTTGTCAAGTCCAGACATTCAGATAATGTTTGACTAATATAATTGGTTCAAAATACAAAGTTGGCACCTAAAATTAAACTTATTAATAACATGAAATAAACCAAGTAAATAGTTAATAAACATAGGAAATAAGAACTGATACAAAATACGAGTAACTCAATATTTTTTTGGATAATTTTATTTCATAACATGGCACCAAGAGGTCTTTTAAGGAACAAAGGTGGGTTTTATAGTCAGCACTGCAATGTGTGGCTACTTTGGCTTGTAAAAGAATGCAAAATAATTTTCTCTCGGAAACTAAAATTTTATGTTAAAATTTACATATTGTTAACTTAGATATAATTAAGTGTAAGATAATTAAGTGATTTTTAACTTATAAAGTGATTTTTAACTTATAAAGTGATTTTCAAATTCAAAACTTATAAAGTACTTTGAACCTAAATTAGCTGCATGGGTATTTATAAATTGTGTATTAAGGAGTAGTAGTCTTTTTTAAGAAAAGAAAAAAACAGTTAGGACAAGTTATAGATGTACTGAGGGAGATAACTGAGGATAACGTAAACACAAAGGTGGAAAAAAATGTGATTAAAAAAATAGGGCGACAGACACAGTGAACAAGTAAAAAATATTAATTATCAATTTATCATGGCAGAAACAGCACAAATTATAAAAATATTAATTCAGTTTTGGGATAATGTTTGCTGGTAATTTTTTATTTTTTTACACACTTTAAAAACATTAGATATAGCCACTTTATTTTGATTTTTATGGCCCAAAAAGTTTCAAAAAATAGTAAAATCTATATTTGTGTTATTAGCAATTTTTTTACCAAGCATACAACTGATGTTTTAAATTGTAATCTTGAAAATATTTCTTAAAATTCAAAATATATTGTAATAAAAGTAAGCCTCAAAATACTCTTGTTAGGAGAATGATGGTTGAGTTTTATTTAGCGGAAATGCTGTCATGTTTAGATAGGAGTAAATGAAACTATAAACATCGTAATACAAAAATATTTTATAATATTTATAAAAATCAACAATCACAAATACATCATTTAGAATCTTAAATAAATTTACTACAATAAATATCACAATGTGTATATGAAATAATAATCTAATGTTTTAATATTCTACTTAATAAATATAATACTGTACAATAAATAAATTTTGTATTTTGGTTATTTAAATTGTATATCTTTTCTTTACCTTCTTTTCTCTCTTTTGGTTTAATTTATTCTTATGTACAAAACTTCTCCAGCATTTTTTTCAGTTTTAAAAGAACACATTTTGTGCATTACTATTAAATAGTAAATATATAATATAATCTTTATTATTATTTTTTTTTAAAATTTAGTTGGTGATTTGTTAAGCACAAAAGACTATATTTATAAAAACATAAAACAAAAATTAAACTGTAAAGTTTTATCTTATAATAAAAAAATAATGAATATGAAGTTTCATATATTGTCAAATCTGGTTTTGTTGCAAATTGCATTTCCAGTTTGTTGACTCTTAGCAATCTGAATTAAATATAAGTAGGATACTAAATGTAATTCAAGTTTTTTTTAATTGAAAAAATTATAATCTCATCACCAAAATATCCATACATTCTAATTTTTGAATTATAAAAAGTAATGTAGACATTACCATCTAAAATTATACATAGCCACAATTAAAAAAAAAATTAACAATTAAAATATTTCAGACGCCATCTTTGAATATTATTCCTTTATAAATAAATAATTTTCTCCTCTATTGCCTAATAGACAGTGCTTCAGAGTATGGAAAATAAAAATTCAGTATATTTATTAACCTTAATAAAAATACTATAATGAATAATGTATTTCATATTATTTGTCTGAATGTAGAGGGCTCTACAAATTTTACTTTTTGGAATTAGTTTCAATATTTTTGTACTTGATTATATCATAAGGAGGTTTATTTGTACATGTGGTTCAATTTTTACAGATGGTTTATTTTCAGCCATTACAGTTTGTACAGGTGACACTGGTTTATTGTTGAGTGAGAACTATGACAAGGTACTTCGTAGTTCCACTATGAGAAACTGTTCTTCACGTTGTAACTTCAGTTATAAATTATAGAACGAATTTCCACAACAAAATACTAACTAATAATGTCTGTAATAAACTGAACCTGTCACATTGGTTGCTTTTTGAAGAAACTCTTCTGCAAAGAAAAGATTAATTCAATGTAAAAAATATAATCTGAAGTTATTTAAAATTTACAGTCAACCTTAAACAATTGGTTAATCGAGTATACATGCACAAAAGCTTAGTAATGTTTAGAACAATGCATTTAAGTTTACAGCTTTCATAAATTTATTAGTTTAATTTTGAATTATTTTGATATTTTACATTACATTTAGTAGAAGTGAATTTGAACCTAAAATAATAATTCTTTATAATTATTTATTTTAATACTGATATTATTCAAATAAATAATGCTGGGTGTACTAGAAAAAAGAATATTATACACTGCACTCTTTGCAAGCTTATATTACACCTTGATAAGGAATTATAATTTGACTATATGACATAAGGAGAGTGCAGCAATGACAAGTCCAAGAAACCAATATTACTAAAAAGTTTTTTTAATTGCTGCAAGTGCCTGCAATTCATATTTATTTCTTCAATAGAGGTTGGTAAAGAACAAACAAAAAGAATGCACTAAATCTATAATTTTCATTATTACTTTTGATTAGTAATAAAACATTAAAAATATCCTTAAAATTATTTCAGCTGCAAGTTTAGGAAGCAATTAATTTCTTCTTATTAACATATGTTATTACATGGAACTGATTTTTTGTTAGTGTATTAAAAGTTTAACACAGTGAGTTCTTTATTTAAAAATAATCTATATAATATAGTTATATTTATATCTATTATGAAAATTACAAAAACAAAATTACAAAATATAAATTTATAGTTAATACCACTTCATACCTTAAATCATGCACAAAGCAGAAATAAGCTATTTTACAAAGCAACATTTACAAGACATTTTCCACTTTTTATCACATTTTTTTTTCTTATCAAATAAGTAATTTAATACAATAAAAATATTGAAAAAGAACCCCAATACCACAAAAAAATAATCAAAAATAACAAATAAAACAAGTTACTTAAGATTAAACCCTTATGTACATTTCGATGACCATGTCATCATCATCAGAGGGTCTTGTTACAAAACACAATCTATCACACAAGAAGTTACAAACTAGAATGATGAATCATTCTAGTTTGTAACTTCTTGTGTGATAGATTGTGTTTTGTAACAAGACCCTCTGATGATGATGACATGGTCATCGAAATGTACATAAGGGTTTAATCTTAAGTAACTTGTTTTATTTGTTATTTTTGATTATTTTGTTGTGGTATTGGGGTTCTTTTTCAATATTTTTATTGTAATACATTGTACCACTGTGCTCTTGATATTGTGTAAGTAATTTAATATTTAAGGTTAATTTTCAAAACACAACTTAAGGAGTTAAATGATAAAGATTATTGTTTTAACTAAACCAGTAAATAACATTTTAATCACTAAGATTATTTCTAAAATTCTAAAAAAAACAATATGTCCACAATAGAGTTAACCTTGAAATTTAGAGAAAACGTAATTTCCCGTTATTAGTAACAATATTGCATTAAACATTTATTTAGAGATTTATTTACTATATCTGTCATATAATATATATATATATATATATATATATATATATATATATATATATATACATATACATATAACAAGAACTTTATAACAATAATGGCTGGAAACATTTCTCTATATGAACTTTGCCTGTGAAACCCTTGATATTGTCAATATATTACATTGATAATGAATTTGATGGATTATTTTTTTTTAATATTCTTGTTGTATAATCATATATATTCACTGATGTGTATCTATTACAACTATTTAGAGTTTTATTATATTATTGAACATAAATGCTTTCATAAACAATAATTTAAATTTGATATACAATAATAAATTTACTAGACTTCTCTTTTGTGATAAAAATATATAACACAAAAACTATCACCACAATTTTTGATGTATATATAAATATATATAGGATATATATATATATATATATATATATATATATATATATATATATATATATATATATATATATAAGAGCCAGCAAACATAAATTTTTTTACAGCAAACAAAGGCAGACAAAGACCACCGCATTTTCTGTTTACCCAGACATTGATATTGACTAAGAATTTTTTTTGGATTAATTTTCAAGTGGTACAAAATATTCCCATAAGTCCACAGAGTTTTAACGGTATACGGGCTAAATATTTGTAGCTGTGATCAATAAAATATTAGACATAAATTAAATTTATTGTGATTTAGAAAGAAATATAATCAATAACTATTAACACTTCTGACGCTTTTGTTATATATTGCCTAAGTACAATTTTTGAACCACTTTCTTGTGAAACTAGTGAAACAGTATTAAGTCCATGCGACATTGTTCTTGGTGATTGGGAAGTAGACAGACTTGGATTGATATTAGTAATACAACTAATAGAAAATTTTGGGTTTAGCTTATGAGGAAAGGAAATAATTAAATAGTAACTAACACTAACCCACACTTCATAACTTTTTTCTCATATAGTTTTCAATCATAATAATCAGTTGGTATAACTATACAAATTGTAAGCTTTAAATTATCAAAAAACACTTCAACATATGTTAGTATCTTACTTTTACCTACAGTAGCATTTAGTTTCTCGATTATTGAAGCCCTAATTGCCAATGCATGATTGTGAACCGGACTCATACCTTACTGTCCCATGCACGTGCTCACCTCATGATAATGTTTACATCTGCTGCAAACACATTCTGAATTGACAGAATCTAAAGTCTTATGACCATCAATGGCTTTATTCAGTAGGCCTACTCTCAAAGACAAAGACATATGACAGGATCAACAATGTTAGATGAGTTGATAAAGTGACTACATAACTTATTGGCATATTATAAGTTGTGGAATCATCCTTCATAATAGGAAGAACGTATTTGGAATCGAAATGGAAAATAAAGTAATAATAATGATACAATTTTTAAAAGGTAATTTCAGTAGAATATTCATGTTACTGATTTATATCTAATATCCAGATAGCAAAAAGGCCTCTATTTGTACCGATTGAGAGCAGGTGTACTTAAGTGATCATCAGAGTGACCATGCCACCATGATATCCTTGGAAATAGTTTTGTCCTGTTATTATTCCCTCTTAGATAATTTACTCATCCTTTCCCTTCTTCTTGCAAGGGGTATGAGGAGTAGACATCTTTTTTCATCCCAGTTAACAACATGGTAAGCGACCATGCCACTCTGATGTCCTTGGGAATCATTTTATCCTTTCCTTAATCCCACCTAGTCCCATCCGCCCTTCCTTTCCCTTCTTCTTACAAGAGGGAGTATAATGAGTAGACACCTCTATGACCCCGATAAACATTACGTTTACATCACGTATATGCCCCTACTAACGCGATGCTTTAATATTTTCCCTTTATCCAGTACAGAAGGTTTTATGTCCCTAACGTATTCCTAACTATATTCACAATCTTTAATTATCTACTGTATTTCATATATTCGATGTAGGCGATAATAGGTATACTAGCCGATCGCCTTAAAACTACACTATATATATATATATATATATATATTTTAATTTATATATTTTACATTTATATATATATATATATATATATATATATATGTATGATGAATAGTTATTATCTGGAGTACATCCGTTCTTTCGGCAGTCCATAAATTCGCAGTTCCGACGTTTCACTAGAATCTCATCCAGCATTGACGAGGTGAACCCAACAACAGTAGACTCGCTCTTCTACTGTTGTTGGGTTCATCTCGTCAATGCTGGATGAGATTCTAGCGAAACGTCGGAACTGCGAATTTATGGACTGCAGAATCAACGGATGTACTCCAGATAATAACTATGCATCATATTTTTTCATCCATGAAGGAATATGTATCAGCATATATATATCGCATATATATATCGCAATATGTATTCTTGTGTAATAATAAAGAAATATTACATGTATTATTGTAAATTCAATAATTATTCTTGTATTTGTATTTTGACTTATTTCTTTATATATATATATATATATATATATATATATATATATATATATATATTAAAACAACATAGGTTATTCAAATACATGAATATTTATTAATTTATATTCAAAGCTTTGAATATAAATTAATAAATATTCTTGTATTTGAATAACCTATGTTGTTTTAAATTATTAAACAAGTAAACGTATTTTATATATATATATATATATATATATATATATATATATATATATATATAAAGAACAAAAGTCTAAATACAAATACAAGAATTTTAATTGAATTTACAATTCAAAGCTTTTCGTTGGCTAACAGTACCAACATCATCAGGAATATTAAACAATAATAATTTTAATTGTTTAATATTCCTGATGATGTTGGTACTGTTAGCCAACGAAAAGCTTTGAATTGTAAATTCAATCATAATTCTTGTATTTGTATTTAGACTTTTGTTCTTTATTAATACACAAGGAAACATACTGCGATATTTATATATATATATATATATATATATATATATATATATATCTATATATATATATATATATATATATATATATATATATATATATATATATATATATATATATGATATACAGTGATTAAATTAGTGTTGCCCTTTTAGGATGGATAAGCTGCAGACAGATACAATAAATATTGAAAAGACAGCTGATCAACACATGTAACATAAGCACACTGCGTTAAGCGTAAGCATAGCAAGTGTTGGCAAGATTTTATTACAAAACATTAACTGTTTAGAAAATAAAACAGTTTGGAAGTAAACATTAAAAAAAGTGTAACAAAAACTATAGCAATGTTTATGTTTCGCAACTAAAAATAAGGTGTAGGGTTACTATACATTCCGTATTTATATTCAAAGAAGGATTAGGTATTTTGTTAGCGTAGTAAGGCCTACGTGTAAAAGCCACATCAGCCAACGCCGGCAATAGCTGTTTCCATGCACACAGTCACGCGCATACATCTTGATTAACCAGAAACTACAGTCAGGCCTAGCAATTTTATTAGGACTATACAATCACGGTATATTCCGCTTTTAGAAACTTTATGTGCCTATTTTTAAAGAGATTTTATTTGTTTAAACCTTTAATTTTTATAGGTTCACATTAAAAGTAAATATTCGCCATTCTTTGACAGTCGGTGAAACCCTAATTAAGATCGCTTTAGTGCAACCGAAAACATTTTGTCTCAGTAGGTCAAGTTTTTATATAGAATCAACTAGATTTTAAGTTCAGCAATATGTCAAGTTTAAACATTATTTTTTGTGTCTGTTATGGTTTTAGGATTATTTATGCTGATTACATACTAAAATATAGGCTACAAGGAAAACTTTAAACATTTCGTTTACGTAATAATACACTTTACATCTTTCCTTTAGATGTTAAGAAATAATATTTTTTGAGTTATTTTTAATTGTTGGGTATAACTGTTGATTGTTTACTTGTTGTTACTCTACTTACAATTGCTGATTGTTTAATTGTTGGTATTTAAGTCCATTATCTTAAACTTGCATGAGTCATATATATATCTACATGGCCTAGCCATAATTATTCGAAATATGTGTTTGTCATTGAGTAGATCAATGCATCAATGTCTGGGTTTTATCAGAATTCTAGTCATTGAACTGGCTAAACTAATAGAATCTACTATTTAATTACTTCTGTTGGAAACAACTTAGAATTTTATCTAATATAGATTTTAAAGTACTTAATTGAGTTATTACTCTTTTGTAAATAGTAAGTAAATAAATTATATTACATGAAATAAACTTCTCACAAAATAATTTTATAAAAATATTTACAATAACACTTTGAGGTTAATTACTGTATGTAGCTGACTACGTGTACTTAATAGACTTCAAATAATAATTAAAAAATTACAGTAAGACAACATACTTTATTTGAGTAGAAGCTTTTCGACCTTCATCAGAGATTATAGGGATATAAATAAGTTGTAAAAACATTGTGTGTATACAGTTTGTTATTTACAGTTTCTTATTTGCGGTTTATAATTATTAGAATTAAAATATCACTAACAACTTGGAGCAACTGTGGTGTGATTTTTAATTATAAATAAATAAAACCTTTCAAACCACTAAACCTTTTATTTATATCCTGATGAATATTTCAATTGCAAAGGATACATCTTTAGAGGAAATGACTACAAGACTACTCAGTTAGTCTTATAGTAATTTCCTCTAAAGATGATTCCTTTGCAATAGAAATGTACACCAGAATATAATTAAAAAGTTTTCATAAGAGGTTTTATTTATTTACAATCAGGCTATTACTGGTGAGGGACTCGAAAAGCTTTTCATCGAAAGAAGTATATTGTGTAATTATTATTTAGAATAAATAAACTTATTATATTAAATTGCAAAAATAAATAATTTCGAAGTTTTAAGAACGTTAGGTTTTTTATTTGATGAAATAATAATAGCAAGTTAGGTTACAAAAATTTTTCATGGAAATGTGTGTATGGTAAAATATAAGTAGGCCTATGTAGCCTAAACGCATATATAATGAGTAGGTGATGTAGGCCTACTCAAAGGAATTTTTCGTCTTTTCTAACTTAGCTCTGTAAGGTTTGTACTTCTAATACTTAACAAATACACCAGTTCGAATTTTTTTATAACGGTATTGTACGACTAGTATTTAACTCTTAAAAATTTACATTTTCCGTTTCAATCCTAAAAATAAAATCATCACATTGTAGCTTTCAAGAAATATTGTAGTAGTTACCTTGGACTGTCTTCAATTATTGCACACCTACACCTCGTATGATTGGCTGCTTCTATCACTTCCAATCCTTGTTGCCCGTTAGTGAGGTCGTTGACGTAAAACTTGAGCTCAACTGTTTGTGTGTACTCGTCGTCCGGAACGCAAACCTTATTGTTATAGCAGCACCCAGCGCCGTTATCGCACCTGTGCAACACAGTCACCTCTGGCACGAACATCTTGCCGGCAATGCCGACATTGATCAGATCTATTATTTTCACTGAAGTCAGCCGCGGGAACCGACAAGGGAAACCCCGAACGCGCGACATGTGACTCAAGAACTCCGGATCGTTCACACTGGCTTCCGACGACCACTGGACCAACAACAAATAAAACAACAGCACAGGTAACATGATGGCAACTGTTTGGAGTCAGCGAAAGACGGCCGGTTTTATCTCGCCGTTCAGTCCCCCCCCCCGCCACCAGTGATTCATATGACTTGTTAGCGGAAATCACAGTGCAAAAACAATTGCTGCCAATCTTACAGCTTACTTTGGCACGTCTTGCTTAAGACGAAGTATGTAAATCTGAAGCATTTAGAATGTTAAAAATTACCTGTTTATTCTAAAGCTTAGTAATTTTCACTATTCGCACGAATTTAAATTTACAGTAAATTTTCAAGACATACCGAGACCAAATGTTCCGATCGCAAAAGGCGGTCATCATCAATATCATCACAAATATGTAAGCCTAATAAAAAAAAATATTAAAAAAATTACTCAAAATAAAGTACGTGCAAGTTAAAATACCAAGGAGTTTTAACATAAAAGCTTAGCCGAAAACCATCGTCAACAAAATCTATGATTGTCTCTCTATATATGATGCATCTAAATACTTTTAAAACCTATAATATGCAATAAAAATATCGAAAGTCTTTTTATAAAACTAAAATCACTCACTATTAATATTTAATATGGTTACTTAAATATAAATATTCATTCCACCGGGTTTTTGTAGTTGAATTGAATTCTAGGGTTTTACTTTCTTCTATTGTTTCACGTTCATCAAACGCATACTTAAAACTTTTTCACGCTTTTCGTAACCTAAACTTCACCGTTTTAATTTATTTAACAACAAATTACAACATTTATATCCTGGAGCGAAATACAGTTGTAGAAGATAAAATCCAGAGCTTAATTCGACCAAAAAACTTGTAAAAAAAATGTTGAATAAAAACCATTAAACAGCCTAAAAATTTGTAGGCGAAATTAATTGTACATATAATAAGTTATATTTTTGTTACCATTTAGTTCTATAGATTTTTATTTAATCTAAACAAGAAATTATCTTACTTCAAATAAAAGAGAGAATTAAATTGATCTAAATGGAATGCAAATTTTGAACAATGAATGCAGTTTTTTTTATGAATGTTTAGAAAATAATTGGGTTTCAATTGAGCTAATGATAAACGGTCCATTAAGTGGGTTTAAAATGTTTATATCGACTCAACAAAATATAAATAAATTAATAAAACAATAAGTTAAACAAATCCTCACAAATACTTTAGGTGTAAATGGAAATTATGTAATGTACCGTAAATGGTTTACGAGGAAAGTACAAAACCTGTGTTGAACAAAATATGAGCACTTGTATTGAAACGAAAATTTCAAGATGTTTTCCTAATTAAAGGAAATAATTTCGATCATTAATTATTTTAGAAAAGAATCTCTTGAAAATTAATTTCTACTGATATTGAAGAATATTTTAACTAAAAACACTTGTAAAATGTAAGCATGTTACACTTGTTTATAGTATTACTTACTTTTTTGATTTTTGAGGACTGCTGTTTCGTTAGATGTGTCCAATTAGCAACTCAGACCGAACCTGACTTCTTGGCTGTTTTAGGTTAGGGTGAGGATGGGATATTAAGATAGGTATGTTAGGTGTAAGTGTATTTTTAAATAGTGTTGTGGGTTATAATGTAAAAAAGGTGGTTATAACTCCAAGGTATAGGGGAGGGGGACTCACATACACTTTTTGACATTATAGCCAACAATACTCTTTAAAAATACACCTAGACCAACATCACTATCGCAATATCCCACCCCACCCGAACCTAAAACAATCAGGTCAGTTACACTAGAGTTGGCATTCTTAGATTACACCTCTGTAACGAATCGGGCGTTCTGATTAATCAAAAAATGACGTTCTACTATAGGCAAGTTCAACATGGTTACATTGTGCAAGTGTTTTTTAGATAAATATTCATCAATTTCAGTCATCAATTAATAATTTTCAAGAGATTCGTTCTAAAACAAATAATGATCAACTAATTAGCCTCTTGAGTCAGGACAGGGCATACTCGTTAGCTGTCCAACAGCGAGCATTCAGAACTGTTTGTTTATGTAGCTGACTCTTTCCATGGTATAGCGGAATGTAACGAAAGAAAACTGACAATACGTATGCAAGAAGTGAAGGATGAAAAAATCTGGCCAGAATAAACCTGTCATGGAAAACACAAACACCAGGAAGATTTGCGAGGCCTGGGGAAAGATTTCCAAATAGTTTTTCTCCCTCCACCCTCCAAGATGTGTGTTTTCAGGTGTGGAGAATTTTATATATATATATATATATATATATATATATATATATATATATATAAATATTAAATATGTTGATATATTTTCTTGTAATATAGTTAATAATTAAAAATATTTCAAAAACAAGGATACTTTTAATGCATATATTATTCAAAGCATTTCGCCGATAAAAAAGTACCAGCATCTTCAGGAAAATAATTATCTAACAAAATATTTTTCCTGAAGATGCTGGTACTATTTTATCGGCGAAAAGTTTCGAATAATATATGCATTAAAAGTATTCTTGTTTTTGAAATATTTTTAATGTATTAATTATACACACACACACACACACACACACACATATATATATATATATATATATATATATATATATATATATATACACATACACATATATATACAGTATATATATATATATATATATATATATATATAACGAAACATGTTCCCAGCTTTCAAAATTAAATAAAAGCATTGTTAGATATCTGTAAATCGAAGGCCGAGGCTTGCTGTATTAAGGGATACCGTTAGTTGAAAAGATAAAGGGATTTTTCATATATATATATAGTTCTACACTGGGAATGGGAACAATGGCCAGGCTGCCAGGTAGATTGCTGAGAATAAACCTAGAGTCCGATGGTAGCCTTTTGTCGGCGCAATTCCAAACTTGTATTTTTCCCAAATTGAACGCGTGTAAGAACAATGCAGTGCAAGACTTGGTCAGTATTAATAAAGGAGATAGAGGAAATGGAAGCGATGGAGGAAAGGCATGACCTATGAGTCGAAAAGGGGTTGAGTTTAGGAAGTTGAGGATAACAGGCCAGTTGAGGCGATCGAGGAGACGAAGAATTGCAGTTTTGGGCAGTCGAAGAAGAGTCCAACCCTGGGATCCAGAGAGACAGGAGAGGATTGAAGAGGAACGCCGTGAATCACCAAGACAATACAGAGGAACTGTGAGGACCACACAAACTACTCAACGCAAATTTAAGTACAAGTTAATTATTTAAAATCAATTTTGTAAAATTTAAATTAGAAAGGCAACCATTAAAATTTTGAAACGGACAAAGTAAGTAGAGTTGTACATTACAAGCCATTACAGTAAACCTCGCGCCTAGAGATCGTACATTTAAAATAGATTGTATCTAGGATAAGATTTGATTTAAGACAATTGTTAAATTGTAAAGAGTTCTTATTGTTTGTGTGAGCGTTGAAGCTAGCTGACAAATTTATATAATTATTTAAATATAAATTAGTAGTAAACTTCTAGTAAATTTAAGAATCAATTTATTACGTTTTTGTTGTTGTTAAATCCAGAAATATTTATTTAATTGTTATCTGTTTATCATACAGATTTGTCGCAAAATAAAAATTAATTGAAGAAATATTTAATATTAATTATAACAGAATTAAATTTATATTCTTATAAATTCTATTTCTTAACATAAAAGATACGTAGTGAGAGTGCGTTTTATGTTATATATATATATATATATATATATATATATATATATACACACACACACACACATATATATATATATATATATATATATATATATATATATATATATATATATATATATATATATTATAACGAAATTCATTAGGTTAAGAAAACTGTTAGTAAAATATTTGAACTTGTGTGATATACCTAGATAGCGCTAGTCTATTGTCAGATCTACCGGCAGAAATATTGTCAGATCTATTGTCACACCTGCAACTCATAAATATTAAAATAATTCGAAAGGGGTTCATTGTAAGTAAACCAAGACGTGCCTCGTTCATGGGAGAGATGCTTTACCTAGACATCCACGGACCAGGGAGATTTATGACTAGGACTCCCTGAGAATACAGAAAAATCACCTGCACTTGTGGGAAAGCTAGACGAATTCCCAACAAGCCAAAAGAAAGTGAAAGAAGCGTCAATTTTCATAGACTAGCCACAGTTTGAGCGCCATAAGGGAGCCAATCAAATTTGAAGAGGGGATGAAACCCATACGGATACCATCCAAGAGAGACAGGAACAAGACAGTCAATTTTCAGTACTCGAAAGGGTCAAGTTGTAGGACTCGAGGAGTCATAATGCAGGACTCGAGGGAGAAGTAATGTTCAGTTTTAGTAAGAAATATCAAATACAAATAAAGTAACGTGACAATTTAAAGTAAGGGAGATTAATAGAAAGTGAAGTAATAGAGGGAGATTAAAGGGTAATAAGTGAGATTAAAGCAAGGGAGATTACTAAGTAATGAGTTATATTAAGTGAGGGAGATAAGAAAGTAGTACGAGAAATTGAATAAGGGAGATAAGTAAATAATCTCTACAGTCAAAGGCTGCAGCTAAGTGCTCTACACCGATAAGGTCCCTCCGAGTTTTACTACTAATAATACTAATAATAAGTAAATAATAACTGGAATCAATAAGGGAGTGATTAATAAAGTCAGTTACGGCATAGAAGCATTTCGAGAGATTAAGAAAAGTGAAATTGATAGGAAAATATTAATAAGTGAATTTGTGTCAAGTGAGGTGAAACAAGGAACCACGCAAGTACTACTTAATAATTTATTTTCGTTATAAAGCCAACTCTTTAAAACCAAAACATTTAAGAACATTTAAACTTTTATAAATTCCTTAAAAAGTCATAATTAATTGAAATATAAAATTTATCAAACCAAGTGCAGTAACTTATACACGCCCTAAGATCGCTAAAGGAAAGTAAAATTAGAATTATTTAAAATTAATAGTCAAATAAGAGTATTGATGCCTATCGGCAAATATTAGAGTTAGTAAAACGAATTATATGAACTACCTGTAAATGCAATATTGATCTCAGGATAAAATAAATCTGTTATTATAAAAGCAAGTAGCTGGGTTATTAATTTAATTTGCTAAGAGTCAAAATTATCCTGTAGACAATCATAAGTGAAGGTACGTTATAATATATATATATATATATATGTGTGTGTGTGTGTGTGTGTGTGTGTGTGTGTGTGTGTGTGTGTGTGTGTGTGTGTGTGTGTGTGTGTGTGTGTGTGTGTGTGTGTGTGTGTGTGTGTGTGTGTGTGTGTGTGTGTGTGTGTGTGGTGTGTGTGTGTGTGTGTTTGTGTGTGTGTGTGTGTGTGTGTGTGGTGTGTGTGTGTGTGTGTGTGTGTGTGTGTGTGTGTGTGTGTGTGTGTGTGGTGTGTGTGTGTGTGGTGTGTGTGTGTGTGTGTGTGTGTGTGTGTGTGTGTGTGTGTGGTGTGTGTGTGTGTGTGTGTGTGTGTGTGTGTGTGTGTGTGTGTGTGTGTGTGTGTGTGTGTGTGTGTAAGACCTGACTCACGATCAACGCAGAGCTTAAACTAATAATGATATAAGTTTATATATGAAAAAAATATCTAATTTTTGTGTAAAGGATAAATTATTTAAGTAGTGTTGTAAACTAACTCTCTGTTTTCATGTCTATCTGTGTCGAGAATTTTCCTAATTTTCCGACATTAAGAATTAATATCTTATTCTTAATTTGTCCTATGTAGCCATTTTCTTAGTGCATCTCCAACAGATGCTCTCCATTCATTTTAAAGTTATTGGAGGCAATAGCTATTCAGTACCACTTTAGCAAACACGCTTTCTGCATGCACTTTAAAACATCTGCAAGCAAATCGACGAATAATAGCTCTTCCTAGTGAAATAATAACCTAACCTAATCTAGAGATAAAGCAAAGAGTAAACTAACGTTTTGGTTAATTCTAGTTTGACATTCAACTGATAAATGTGTCATCTAGATACAGTGCAGAGGAATGTTGAGGCAGGTGTTGTAATCTTTGCATATAAATAAGCATTAATTTGTTTACAAACATTATTCGAATAAGGAATAAACTACAGAAAATTTACATGTTTTTCTAATCTCCTACGTTTATCGAAATTGAAGGTAGAATATTGCCAAAATTTTGAGATATTGATTAGCAGTGTGATTAATAAACAGCTGTTTTAGATTTGAACAATTTTATCCGTTTTAAGTTCTGTAAAAGTTAAGTCGAATTAGTTTGTTTTAAAATGTCAGCCATTCATGAAAATTGTGTAAAAGATTAAAAATGTAAAACGATCGCCCAAATCTATTTTATTATTTTGGGCCTATATATACACTTTGAAGTAGCCTGTTCGAGAAAAGAATACGCTAGAATCGTTTTTTAAGTTCTAATAAATTTTCAAGATTAAAAAATACATGTTTTACAGATTTTTTTATACCCATCAAGGGCATCTTTTTATTTTAAAATTATAACTTCTTAAATTTATCTTCTTCAATTTTATTATCTATCTTGATACGTTTTTCAACATATTTTTAACTGAACGTTTCAAACTACTCCTTTTTTAAAGGCTACATCCAAAACGTGTGAATATGTTCTCTAAACGATAAAAAGTTACTTTCTACTACAATTTGTTTCGTCTCAAGTTCTATCTATTTAAAATCTGATTTTATAATTGTAAAAAATATATAGGATAATTCTAAGATAAATCGAAGTCACAACTCTTGTCTGATAAGAGAGCACTAATCCGTTACAAAAAAAATTGTAATGACTTGAATATGCACTATTTTAATTAATTCATTCATATTCTGGGGGAAATCATTCAGGATCCCAGGTTTTGTGAGTATGATAGCAGCATGCCTAAGGGGTCTTCACTGACCTGCTTTCTTCAGCTAGCCCGACAGGAAAAACCTGATTTAGGCTCAAAAGACTCAGTCTTTGGTTATAGCTGAAGATTTCAATATGTTGACAGTGTTTGTATGGTTTGAAAAAAGCTGTAAAATGATAGTATCATTTAAAGCTAACAAAGTACCATTAATCTACGAATTAGAAGATCGTTGCTTTAGGTCGACTCTCATGAAAAATAAATTATGGTTAATTAGTGTCTCAGTGTTACGAGTTACTAAAACTATTTTCACTACTGTAGTAAACTACAAGTGTATTATTTGAGTATATTTTTGAGTGACAATCCTTAGACATTAGACAAATATAAGTTAATATGGGACACAAACTATCATAACTTTCAAATATAAATAGCTTCCCGTAGATAATAATCTAGTACACAAAATATATAAATAATTAAATACTTCTTCAGAGCTTCTTATTTCCTTGATTTATGGAATGAATTATTTGAATTAGCACAATTAATAGATTTCTTGAGCTCTGTGAACTAATTTTATCTAAATAAATAAAAGCCAATCAATATGGGCTAAATATCTTTTATTTCACTAAAATTTACTTACGTACATTTCGATTACATGGTAATCCCCTTCTGAGGTACAGAAAATTCTAGAGCATCTTTTAGAGAATCATTTTAGAGTAGCCTACTTCAGAAGCTTATGAACATGTAATCGAAATAATATTTAGTCCAATAAAAGATTTTTATATCGTGGTCAGGAGGTTTTTATTCATTTAGTTAATTAGACAAAATGTAATGCAATAGTTATAACCTTTTTAAAATAATTTACTAACTAAAAATTAACACCGTATATATATATATATATATATATATATATATATATATATATATGTGTGTGTGTGTGTGTGTGTGTGTGTGTGTGTGTGTGTGTGTGTGTGTGTGTGTGTGTGTGTTAAATACGGTGATACGTTTTCTTGTAACATACTTGATGAATAACACATATTTCAAAAACAAGAATAGTTTTAATATATATATATACCTTTTGAAGTTGGTTACTTGGTAACTAAGTAAAAAAAAATCATACATTAATTGGCAAGAAGGTACAGTACTTATTTAAAATAATGAGTGAAAGATGGCATCTGGATAATTTATTTTAAGCCTATCTATGTGAAAACTAAAAATAGATTGTAATTGCACGGTTGTAGCAAGCTATTTCGCACGGCGTGACGCCATCACGAAGGCTGTGGATCCCTCGCTGTCTGACGTCTTAGGTTGTGATAACTAATTCACAAGGAAAATAAACAAGTTTGTTGTTAAAACTGTAGAGACAGTAATTTTTATAGACGTCATTTGTAAATTGGAATGTAGGTGTATACTTACATGTATGTAATTTTCAAATGTTAAACCTCAACTATTAAAGGTCTAGATAAAATGCTTCCTCTATACTTATTGAAAATGGCAAATAAAGTTTATCTAAAAAAAATCATTAAAAAATATTCTTAAAGCTTCCATCAAATATATATATATATATATATATATATATATATATATATATATATATATATATATATATATATATTGCGTTTAGGAACACTTTCAATGCATTTACGTATAGTTTTGTTTTAATGTTTATGCTTTTGTTATTTATCTATTCTAGTTAATTTACACATTTATCATCTTGAAATGACTTATTATTCCCTTAACACGATACTGTATTTACTTACAGAAAACAATAAATTTCTTAGTGGTTAAATATGACAAACACAGTAAAATTTCTTAAAAAGTAGTAAAAAAATGTTTTAAAAGTATGAAAATTTTAAAATGTTATTTGTGATCGAATTTGTTATATGCTTAAAAATATCTATTATAAAATATCATGAATAAAAATATTTTATATTTTTGAATGTAAATTATGTTCCAGTTATTATTATTATTATTAAATTCGTTCTATTAGCTCACACTCTTCTGACAGATAACTTGTGCAAATTTTCAATCGTTAACAAAATATGTTAATACAGTTTTTTCAAATATTTGTTCAATAATTAAATATACGAATTTGGGGGTTTAGGTGGGATTCAAATTGAGTTATCTTCGTTTTCGAAGTCTAGCGCATTGGCACTGCGCCAACTTTCCCATAGCTTTCCCAATCAAAGCATATATAATATTATGAATGATATTTTGCCTTTATCTAGTTGTTGTCGAACCTTCAGTGCACAGCCTTAAATTGTTGCCATGGTTACCACAAAATATCATAAATAATGCTCTAGGATTAAAAATGAACGAAAAGGATAAAATTAACAAACAAACTAGATTAACGGTATCGAACCTTGCTTCACAAACGGACAATGTGAAAGAAAAGTGAAAAGAAACTACAACACAATGCAGACAACGAAAAAAAGAAAGCGTATAAATAATAACTAAGAAAAATAATAGCCCAACACCATACATAGGAAGGAAAATGGAAAATTTCAAGGAAATTCGCTTTTATATTTTGCCACTTAATATTAATGTTCTGCCAAATGTATATATTAATTCTAATTATAAAATTAAAAGCAACTAAAATAAAATTTGTCTTTGTTAATTTAAGTAGGAGTTGACTTTTTTTAATTTTATATTACAGTAAACTCCCGATTATCCGTGGAATAGGGTGGCCCGGCAACGCCGGATAACGAATTCCCCGGATAATCCGCTATGAACAAAGAATACGCAAAACGATCGATAATCGATTATTATACCATAAGTTACACAAATAATGACACCGATTATTGCAATTCACAAATAATCTTCAGAGGACAAAATAAATACAGAAAATAATTTAAAATGTCGATGTATTTGACGGATTATAACATGTACATTTATATGTCTAACTATTAACAATACATACATAAGTATATGACAAAAGTAAGTATGTATGTACATATGTAATTTCCTTTACACATAATACTTTCACTTTTTAACAAAAAAATCTGTCACTTTCGTCTCTTTTTTTCTGAGCATTGATTTAGCTTTAATGTGCGATCTAAGTTCTTTAAGAACCATTTTGTCGCACAGTGAAGAATCGTCGTGCTCTAATTATTGTGTCCGTTGTTTTCATATCAAAAATTTTATTTCTACCATACACAGGTTTATTTGGGACATTAAAACAGTGTATTAGACATTAAAGTGTTGTTTTATTTATCGGTTTGCAATAAAAAAAGGAAATTTACATAAAATATCAACTAATACAAATGATAAAATACTGCATGATAATAAATAAAATTCAATAAAAAAGACAGAGAAATAAAAATAACGGATAAAAATTCAAACTACCTACTACTTATTTTAGTATAATAATCACTCAACGTCCAACTCGGAATGTTTGTTTCTGCTTGTGTCACAAAGCCATAAAGATCGATAATGTATATGACAGACATGAATATAGCCCTAGACTATTTATAGCCGAGATTAGCTGACATTTGTTTACAATCTTATGATACACACTGGGTTTTCGGGCGTCCAAGCATTTTGACATTGTCTCTTATATACAGTAGTCTGTTCCCAACTCGAGTTGGTTCATTCCGTCTAAACAGGACAGTTATCGTTTATCCTTGCGTTATTTGAGATAGCTTAGTTTATTTTTATGATCGTTGTTTTTACCGGATATTGTGCCGCGTTGAGTGGTTAAAAAAAACATTAATGAATCTGATTGGAAAAAAAATTGGATATTTGTAAAACAATGGTAGACCCCGGATAATCCGCAAACCGATTAATCGGGAGTTTACTGTACTTGTTTTTCATAGATAATGTAAATTATTAATTATTTTCAATAACTTTTTTAAAATGTGTAGGACTATAATCTAATCAATTCATTACATTTCAAGTTAATTACTTAATACTCTGATCCCATCACAGTATTGTTTTACTACTCACTGCTCATAAGTTATGAGTATTTTGAAATACTTCCTTTGCCCATCATTACTAGTGTTGTCTTTAATTATTGGATGCCTTTTGGGACATCATGAACAATGAAGTGCTGTCTAGCGCTAACATCATAAGAGCTTTATAATAACATATAGAATTTCTGTACATGGGGTGTTCCGAAATACAAGTGATAATTAGATAATAAGGGTCGGGAACTCAGGGCATACTTAATATTTTGAGTGTCAGAATTATTTGCTACTCCTAGCTTGGCACATTAACTTAGAAGTTGAGCGTTTCAGAGAACCTATATCGATCAGAACTTTCTGTGAACTTCTAGAGATAACGGTGACACTCAAAATATGAGTGTACAAACTAGCAGAAACCTAGAAGGTTATAGTACATACCTACGTTTTCCTTGGTTGTACATATACGTACAAATAAGATTTAAGCTCGGCTTATGAGTAAATGTAACAATAACAAACTGTAACAAAACCCAAAATAAATATTTTGTTTTTTCACGAGCGTTACAAGATCACCATTGTCAGTGAATCCGTATCTAATTTATAAAATATATATTAGGCCTATAATATTTGTAGATCCTATCTTCCCGTGTGCTACTAGTTTTTTACTAAAACACTTCTAAATCCTTATACTTGACTATTGTAGCACTTATTTTATATTGTTGATGACGGCCGTTTCAGGAGATGTTTTTTACTGTCAACTCAGACCATAACTCGCTGTTACGGTCTGAGTTGTCAATGGGCAACATCTCCTCAACAATATAAAGTAAGTGCTACTGTAGGCAAGTATAACAATTTATACCTTTTTAGATAAACCATAACTTATACATTTTAAGTTATATCTTTATTTTCCAATAACTCAATAATTTTGTAGTTGTATTTGCTGAGGATGTGACCTTTTCATCACAACTCGTGTTCACTGAGGATGAAGAATAAAATATTTGTTGTGGGTTTATGTTTAGTTTATTATTATTAATGACATTTGGATCTAACAAATTAAAGATGATTATTTGAATAACAAATTAAGTGTAATCGAACTTATATTTACGAATTTACATATATTGCAAGTTCGGCAAAGTTAATTTTGTAAAGGTCAAATGCAAAAGGTTTCGTCGATCACCATGGACAATAAAACACACGAGTATTAATTACTTTATTGCAACTTAGATAAGATTAACTTAACATTGATAAGATTTGTAACTTAAATAAAAGCATATTGGAATAAAAACTCAAATCCGTAATATTAATATTTATTTTAGTCAAACAAGCTCGTTTATAACAGGTAGATGCTTTAAATATTAACAATAGTAACCGAGACGACCACCTAACAGTAACCGATTAGATGGTGGTTCACGCCAGCGTAGCAGGAAATTCCCCCCGGGAGGTTCGCCGAGCTTAAGGAAAAATAACCGTTCTAGGAGTGGAAGTGGGCTGCTAGTGGTTCACCTTCATCTATGTGCCGGACAAGCTTTCGAGCTGGAGTTATCGAGCTTTTCATGGCATAAGGCGTGAAAAACCGGACTAAAAAAATTTGGAAAAATGGTTTTACTACAATTACAAGGGCCACAGGACTGAAGTGAGACATGAGGAGAAAGTTGTGTAACGTAAGGCTGAAGTAGCGGATGAAGAGGGCTAACAGCAGTCTACCTAGTAACATTTTTTTCATTCTATGGGTCATTCCGTGGAATTAGATGCCAAATAGACGTAGTTATGTCGATATTTAAAGTATTGTATTAAACATCGGAAATCGATATTTAATAACTGTTATTATTTTTAGGAGTATCATGATTACGTCGTGTTTGGCCACTATTTCCAAGAAATATTATGTAGGATAAAACATGTCAAAAAAATCGGTGTTTTCGAACTACACAAGGTCGTTTTTAGGCAACAACTATTCTATCTAATTGGTCGAAGTGCGTAGGTGGTTAAGTCGAGGGTAGTGTCGAAATGGGCAGCCTACAACTCGTACATATGGCAACAATGTAATGTAAAAGTAAAACTTACAACTTACAATGAACATTACAATATTACAGTAAACATAAAAATACTTGGAAAAAACGGGACAATGAAAATTCAAATACAGTTGAACTGTTTTACCAAACATAACCTAACAAGATATCATTAGGTCGATGGTTAATTTGAAAACATAAATCATCTTGTATTTAATAGATTTGAAATTTAGATAAGGTTAGACTGGTTAAATGTTTTTTTACGTAATAACTAATAAAGAGTTGTTATAATTGCAATTTCTAAAGTACCTAATTCTCAACGAAAGTGTAACACAATTCATGACAAAATTCCTTCTCGTCATAATAAATAGCTTAATCTGTCACCCAATAGTAAACTTGTTATTAATATGTGAAATAAAAACCACTGCAGGCTTTACCATTTGCAATATCTTCTACAGAGGTGACTAAAAGACGGCTAGTAGGCTTTCGCTAAAGGGTGCGATCAACCGTAATAATTGATTTAGGGTCTGCGCTTGACCATACCCCGGGGGCCCAGAAATAATCCGCTTACTAACTTTTTGACCATTTGCGCAATTCCACCCTGTGAATAAAATTACCCAAATGTAAGAGTTTAAACATTTTATTTTTTAGACCTAGGCCTAGTAGGTGGAAAAAATAGGCACGTAGGCGGGGGGCCCGGGTCAGCACGAATGAGTGTTTGGGTCACATAGTCCTTTAGGGCACTTTTGAGTCTGAATGGAGTGTAGTAAATTGTTTTAATAAAGGTTTTTAGTTTTTGAAAATAGAAGAGTACATTTTGTTTTAGAATAATAATTTTTAAGGACATTTAAAAGATGATATTTTCAAGGAAAACATATAGTTATTAACGACTTCGATCAAAATATAATTTTTTTTGTGTTTAGTGACAAAACAACTTAAAACGTATTAATTGTTAAAATAAATAAAGCTAAAAGTGTACAATAAACACACATGAACAAAAAGGTACCTAATCGAAAATGATACACTTAAACCTAATAAAATATCAAATGAACTATTTGAATAATTAAAATAAATTAACAAATCTAAAACGAATTTTGTAACCCTAACCAAGCCTTGCAACTACACAAAATAATTAAGAATCGATAGTGATTAAAACAATAGTTGGAAACATAATCCAAACATATATTTGGTCAAGATAGTAGCTATGCTTTATCAAACATTTCAGTGTCTACAAATTATCAGATGGGGGAAAAAATCTTCAAAGTTTGACGGAAAGTCTCGATCGATCTTCCTCAGACTATTATTGCCCATCTTAGTGGCGTAACTAGAAATGGGCTTTTGGGAGGGGTATTCCGAGGTCTTAGCCCCGGGAAAATTTGAAGAAATGTATTGCCTGGAAATACATTTTATATCATTTTACACCCCCCCCAGTAATGTTAAATACAATTTTTTTTATTCCTCTGGTTCTTTGGGAGATCTATCTCCTCCCCCCCCCCGTAGTCACGCATGACCCACCTTATTTTTAATAAAATGGCGGTAGAGGGAGTATCTTGTTTAGACAATAAAACTTTAAAGAATGCTTATGCAGCTGCATTATACGTGCACTACCTTTACCACTTCTTCCGGTCTCGTGCTTCCGGTTGTGGCACAGTGGCCGGGAATCCAGAAAGATGATACCGCAACACTTCTGGCTATGTTTTGTGTTTTTAATTGTAATAATTTTATAGTAAATAAGTGTTTTGAGCGCACGCTTGGTTTCAGAACATCCAAAATAAATCAGAGAATTGGAAACAATTAAAATTACTTGGAGCGGGGAACGTCACCTCATGACACTGTGCTGTTGGAGCACGTAATACAAGAACACCTGTACTGGCAGTCACGTATAACTCCAATACTTGTATATTGTCTTACATTTATACGTTCTCTTAGGTCTTATAAACTCATGCCTCGCTTTTTTGTTAGGTCCGATACTCTGATTTAGGATCATGGCTTCGTGTACTGGGAGGCTTCCTTAAGGATCCATATAAGTAAAGTGTATAACTATATTAATAAACACACACACACACACACACACACACACACACACACACACACACACACAATAATAAAACACTTTTAAACCAAAAAACACAAGAACAAATATTTCAAAGATTATAAAATGACAAGAGCCAAGGAAAAGGTGGGAGTTTGAGTTAACAGAGGAGGTTACAGTTGTGTGTATCTGAGTTGTAAGATGGTAGAAATGAGCTTCTGTGAGAATCAGGGTAGTTTGTTTCATCTATAGGGGAGAAGTTGCACTTCACTGGAATGTCACAAAAATTTGAAACTGCTACAAATAAACTTTGGTTTCAATGGTAGTTTTTTTACATTCTATATGTAACGTATATTAGCAAAAAAATATACCTGCGACGCCGAAAATTTTCAAACAAAAGAAAAAAAATAATAAATTGGTGTCAACTTCCCAAAAATTTTAATTTTCGAAAAAAAAGATAAAAATAATTTCACTTTACAATGGACACAACCATTTAAAAATCAAGTTTTCAATAAAACAGAGCACTATGTTATACTACATTAAAATATAGCCACAAAGTATCCTAATAAGATATATTTGTTATTTAGAAATAATATCCACGAGTTAAAACGTTGAAAGCGTTAAACATGGTCCCCGGTTCATTGCGGCGATGTAAAAGCGTACTTCATAATTGAGGTCACTTGACAGATTTTATTTTTCCTAACTGAATCCATCGTGACTTTGTAGCTATATTCTAACAAATTACATCATAGAGCTTTGTTCTATAAAATAAAACTGTGATTTTAAAACGTTCGGTGTGTATTGTAAGGTTATTTTATTATTAGAATTTTTGGGATGTTCCTGCAAAGTGTTGTTTTGAATTCTCCTAAAGACTTTCTGCATCGCCAGAGCTTTAATAATATTTTTTTTTCTAACTTCGATTTTGAGTTGAAATTAAGTCATTGCGTTTTTAGTAATGCCAACATGGTAAAATTTATATGTGAAAAATGGTTTTAATCCACAGTTTTAAAAAATAATATAAACTATTTAAAAGTAGAAAAAAACATACTTCATTGTACCTTAGATTGTTTGTAACAACACCGTAGGTTTCAAAAAATCTAGCTCGAAACACTAAATTTGAGCAATTTTAAAGTGAACTCTACTATATTGAACCAAATTTAGGGGATTTTCTGGGTGCAGTGAGCTTAGAAAGTTGCAGGCCAATGGGCCAATGCATTGCTTCTTTAAAACATGTTTAATTGTAACAAAAGTAGGATTATTGTATCATGTATTTGGCTAGACACATTTTGTTATTGTAATTGTTTACGGGTCTTTTAATAAAGGTTAGATTTATTAGTTAGCGGGAAAATAAAAGATTAGTTTGCAAACTCATAAAATTAATGCATTCCTACTCAAACAAGTGTTAAAAAAATTGTAAACAAACGCCATAAATTTTATTTAACATTAATTTCCTGTGTTTCTCAAAATACATTGCGCAGAAACTTTCGATTCATAGGGAATTTTAAATACACAACCTGCAAACGTATTACCATCCAGGTAGTAACAATATTGTATTGCCTGGTGGAAGATTGTTGGAGTCGACGACCGTGATACGATTGGTAATGCCGATGTAAAATAAAATTGGGAAAAATTAGGACGCAAAAACAGCTGCGAATAGTTTACGTAGATGAATGATTTATTTGTTTGTTGTATGGAAGTATTTTATCTGTCAGAAATAAAACCGTCACTGTTGTTAAATTAGGATACCACAAATGTCGCAGGCTCTTATCAAACCACAGTAAATCTTCATTGTTTGTACTGTCCATGAAGTTCGGCTACTGTCCTAAATTGTTGAAATCATCTACTTGCACGAACGTTACAGAGAAGTAGAGGTTTACAAAAATAGCGCAAGTTGTTATTTTAAAACACTTCAGTTAGATGCTAAATCATGTTTCCAAATTACGACAAAGAAACAACATATTTTTTTTCTCGATGACATTTTTAAAAAATATTTCCAAGTACTTTTTTATTATTGAGGACGACCGTTTCGGGAGATGTGTTGCATTGTCAACTCAGACCGTAACTTATGTAGGCCTACTGGCGTTTTTAGTTACGAACTAGTACCTCAAGTGATGATAAAAAAAAATAATATATATTTCAAAATGTTCGCGGTATGGCAAATGTTTTGACAACAATGTTCGTGAAAGCATCAATTTAATGACTTTAAGACCTACCTCGGTTTAAAATATAAATGAAAAAGTCAAGTTCACAGTTCCTCTACTATAGGGCTCTTCACTAGGATTTCTTAGAGTGCCAAATAGTTTGCATGAATATTTAGTTAATTAGAGCTTAGCTAGTGAGAACTATTCACAAAGGTAAAAGTCAAAATAATGAACTCAAAATCTCACAAGAAATTAGTTTTTAATAAACACACACACATCAAACTAGTTTCGGCGACTAAGTGCTTCCTCAGTGATTGGCTACTACTAACATATATGCACTATATAATTATATATATGTTACTATAACAGGCACTGAGGAAGGCGACTTCGTCGCCGAGACTAGTTTGTTGTGTGTGTGTTTATTAAAAACTAATTTCTTGTGAGATTTTGAGTTCACTATTTTGACTTTAACCTTCGTGAGTTTGCATGAAGTTTTCCTCAGGGCTGCCAGTACAAGTGGCATTAAATAACTTAAACAAACAGTATCATTATAACACTAAAATGTAATGATTGTTTGTTACATCGCTAAAATAAAGTAACTGTTTTGCATATAAAAAGGTAGGAAAATGTATTTTACTTAACTCCAGGAATAACTGAATCTTATGCTTTGAAGCCGATGGGCGAAATCTTTCACATTTAATATAGTATCCATGTTAGCGGGTTGGGAAGACGCTGAAATTCTCAAAATGTTTTCAACGTTCTCACGCGTTAGCCTAGATCTGTACTTGTGTTTTAAGAACTTCAGCTTACCGAATGTAGATTCACAGTCATATGTAGATGCAAAAACACATAATATTTTCTGAGAACAGTCAATTAAATTAGGGAATTTGTACCTTTTAACTACTTTCTAAAACTCATAGTGTTTCTTATTTTCTTCAAAAACCCATGGTCACCGAACTGCTGTTTTGAATTCTAACAATCTGAGGACCGCAAAAAATCGTTCTCAGAGCCGCATGCGGCCCCCTCGCCGCGTAGTGATGATGCCTGCTCTACTGCCTGGATATAAAGTGTACATGGAAATATCAATTTTGCGGGTTTTCAAGTTCCTGCTTACAAATTATTTATATAAATGTCAACTATATGGTTCCAATAGTAGCTGGAAATTAAATTTTCATGGATATTTAATTTTTTACAGGATTTCCAGGTACCTGGCTATATTATGTTCATAGCCATGTTAATTTTGCAGTTCTTTTATACTTGGATGTAAGTTATAATATTGATGGAAATATTTATTTATGATTTTATATATAAATAAACCTAAAAATATTTACGGACCACCTATAAATAAATAGTCATAAAAAGGACGGTTTTACGCTTATTCTATTATCTGGAAATAA
>JBAIZL010000001.1:20582500-20707500 GCA_036971475.1 Prosapia bicincta | reverse complement strand
ATTTTCTTCTAAAAATTTTAACCCTTTATCGCTAGATTTATGTTAGTAAATTTTTCGTAAAACGTAGCACGTTAAATTTTATTCAGTACCAGGTGTACCCTGCCAAGCTTTGCTATGGTACATTGTGGCTGCATGAATGAGAAATAAGGAACAAAACGACAGATTAGTTTCATAGAAGTTTATTTTGCAATACTTTAGAGGCTAAGCCAATCGTACACAAACCAACATAACATTTTTATGTACAGTATAAGGATTAGGTATAAAGTTTCCTCTCCCTAAGCCGAGTAGTTCACAGCTCGTCGTTAAAAAACTGTTTTCCCATTAACACGGGTATGTTACTGAAACGTTAAATAGATAGAAACAATTTTTGAAACGGGTTCTATGTCGTTTCAAATTTGACCTAAATTACTGCAGAACTTTTTGAAGCGTACACAAACCAACATAACATTTTTAAATATAAAGATTAAGCACAGTTTAGTTTGTATAATTGGTACTTTTTATTTCCCCTATACCATCAAATTAAACAAAGACATTTCCCATCTAAGATATAATGAATTCAGAAGTTCAGTCAGTCAGACAGAGAAGGAGGGAGTTTGGTGACCCCCGAGGGTATGCAGCGTCTATCACCGACAATGGTTGCGGGTAGGAATATGGGAACAGGGCTCTTGGTATAGGCTGGATGTAGGAAGGGTATCTACAAGGCAGGACGTTTTCTGGGTAGGACCTTAAAAAGGATTTTTATTCTGGAGGACTACGTTTATTGACTCTCCTTTCTCTCTCTCTCTCTCTCTCTCTCTCTCTATATATATATATATATATATATATATATATATATATATATAATTTTTTTTGTAGGACATTTTTCGTTTTGTGTGTATTAATGCATCAGTGTAGTAAGGTTGTTTGTGGGACATAAGGTAGTATAATAATGTGTAATAAAACTTAGAGTTAGAATGGAATAACAAAATGATGATGTATGATCTTAAACTAACTTAACTTGTCTAACATAAATGTCACTTAAACTAAAGGATATAATGAGTGTTGCAAGTATTGTAAGATGAGCTTAAGGCTAGAGTGAGTGTTGCAAGTATTGTAAGATGAGCTTAAGGCTAGAGTGAGTGTTGCAAGTATTGTAAGATGAGCTTAAGGCTAGAATGAGTGTTGCAAGTATTGTAAGATGAGCTTAAGGCTAGAATGAGTGTTGCAAGTATTATAAGATGAGCTTAAGGCTATAATGAGTGTTGCAAGTATTGTAAGACGAGCTTAAGGCTAAACTGCCTAACTTGACTAACATATTACATGATAAAACCTAACTTAACAGATACATAATAAGATGAGATTCATATGGAATAAACAAACAGGGTTTACAGTAAGAATATAAGTTGTGAAGTTAAATATTATTAACAGTTTAAGCATATTAAGACTAAAACTTAAAAACTAGTAGCTTATTCTAGTAGGCGAAAGGTAAACGGCTGGGAGAGGAAGTGCGAGTTGCAGAGGTGTTTTGGAGAGAAGGACTTTGAGACGAGGACGGAAAATAGAAGGGGAACAAACTAAGTTTGCCAGATACCTAAAGTGTGGGTAATACGAGCTTTCGGGACTACCGAAGAGCTCCGCTGAGGGGGATCTGAGAAAAACAGCAGCGATGGGGAGCGAAGGGAGTGTCGGATGGTAGCGTTTGATAGGAACCTAGGAGAGTTGGAGGAATCTGAGGGAAGAGGATGGAAGGACTCAAGAGATTTCCGAGACGTGTTGGAGCAAAGAGGGCACAAGAGACGAAGGGGCATTTGGTTCATGTGGTGTTTGATTTTGAGAGGGATGGTACTTCTGTAATAGAGGAGAGGGTAGAGTTTAGCACGGATAGCTCTACCCTTGGTAAGGGCTGAGGAAACTTGAGAGGAGAAGGATAAATTTCTCAGAATTCAGATGTTGTTGAAACAGTATTTATTATAAGCATTTACAACGACCAGAAAGAGAGAGTTCTTGGCCCGAATACTAAGATCGCGCCAACCAAAACCAAGACCTCTATACTCTAGGGGGAGTAGGCATAATGGTTACGAGCGATTAACAAATATGGAAGACGTGGCCAGAACCATTGCGACAGATACTTTTATATGACTATAAAACTTCTGATTAACTACTGAAAGACGTAAACAAGTAACACGTCAATGAATTTCGTACGTCATAAATTCGAGTAGGCGTAGAAGATTATTACAGGGGAATGTGTGTTTCCTTCAGCACAGAGTCCCTGCCAATGAGTTACCGCTTCTTGAGACAGATTCTGTACTTTCACACATCCTTTATAAAGAACATTTCCTCTCCGACGAAGCCTGCGTATATGCGCGCTTGAAGAGGAAAAGAGGCAGCGCATCGAGGACGTTTCACTCGTTGCCGAAAAAATAGACTTTTATTGTTAGTAGCTGAAAAAATAAATTTGGAGAAAGGCAAAAATATTAATAGCTAATCATTTCTCAATAATTTGGAAACATTGAAAGGTTTTTAATAATTTTTTCTGCTAAAAGTCTGGTCTTCAAAGACATCTAAAGAGTTTGGGAAACAATATTTTGTTTAGATTAAAGAGGAATCGTTTGATTCTTCAAAATCATATCTTTCTAAATGTTTCAAAAATAGTTTTCAATTCGTCATGTATTTTATAAATTTTTAATTGACTGGAACCCAAAATATAAGTATTTTTTTTTGAAAAATTGATAGTTCTTACATTTACTAAATTATACGTGAAATATTTGAAATATTTTAAAAGGTATTATAATATCAATGGCGGATCCATGGGGCGAAGTTCTCATCTAGACACTAAATTTACAAAATACACTAGATATAATTGTGGATTTTTAAAGTTTAAACTTACGAGTAAAACAGTAAACGTTTGGTTTAAAGACAGGTGTTGGTTTTTCAACTTTTCAAATCATACAATTACATTATACGCAGTGGTGTAGATAACACCCATGGCGATTTCCCCCTCCCCCTGAAACGGACCTGTAATCGAACATGAATTATGTTAGAACCAAGTTGTTGGAAATAACACAATGGGGTAAATTCCGTGGGTTATTTAAACAAATTTATTGTTTCAATTCCTTTATAATTTTGTTCATCTCGAGGCGTGCCATTTAAGCTGTCCCCTCCCTCTGCAACTACGCTACTCATTACACATATGTTGACAGGCATAATAAGGGGGAAACTCTCTTGACGAGAAGAGCTTTTTTAAGGAAATAGGCGAAAACACATAGGCCTACCTATTGTAAATAATATTTTTTCGTGGCATTCAAAACAACCCCATTAAGAGGTCACAGAGATGGCATGTTAACAAAAACCAGTGATTCTTTTACAACCGATGATGGAAATTTTAGGGGATTACTAGTTAAAAATGTAAAATATAAATGTTTTAATTAAATATACAGTAAACTCCCGATTATCCGTGGGCGGATCAACCGGTTTGCGGATTATCCGGGGTCTGCCATTGTTTTACAAATATCCAATTTTTATTCCAATCAGATTCATGTGTTTAAATTTCCAAACGGTGAATTACGGCGTAAATACATATAAGGCTTAATAGAAGTTAAGATGAAGGGAATAGATATGTAAATATGTACGTACTAATTTTTACATTAAAAAGGGAAGCATCCTGACGCGGGCCAGCGAAATAAAAGGGGCGAGCAGACTACTGTATATAAGAGACAATGACAAAATGCTTGGACGCCCGAAAACCTAATTTGTATCGTAAGATTGTAAACAAATGTCAGCTAATCTCGGCTATAAATAGTCTAGGACGTGAATTATGCATTATCCATGTCTGTCATATACATTAACGATTTTTATGGCTTTTTGACACACGTGACGCAAGTAGACACTGTGCGACAAAACGGTTCTCAAGGAGAACGCACATTAAAGCTAAATCAATGCTCACAAAAAAAATAGACGAAAGTGACAGATTATTTTGCTAAAAAGTTAAAGTATTATGTGTAAAGGAAATTACATATGTACATACATACTTACTTTTGACATATACTTATGTACGTATTGTAAATAATTCGTCCATACATGAATACATGTTATAATCCGTCAAATACATCGACATTTTAAATTATTTTCTGTATTTATTTTGTCCTCTGAAAATTATTTGTGAATTGCATTAACTGGGGTCATTATTTGTGTAACTTATGGTATAATAATCGATTATAGATCGTTTTACGTATTCTTTGTTCATAGCGGATTGTCCGGGGAATTCGTTATCCGGCGTTGCCGGCCACCCTATTCCATGGATAATCGGGAGTTTACTGTACTTAGAAAATAAATTTTATTTTTAATAATAATATTCCTAGAATATTTGTAAATATTCTTCTAATGAAATGAAAGTCTGAATAATGTTATTAATCTGATATGACTCAACCCCATGCTTTTTAGTAATACACTACTAGATTTTTCTTTATTTTTTTATTGTAAGAATAGTGTGAAAATAAATGTCCCTGAGAACAGAACTCCGAAACCAATTTCTTGAGAGTTATTTCGTTCTTCTAGAATCCCCATCGGTAACTTTGTTACCCAACCCTTGTGTTCCTCCAAAACGAGCTTTAGTGGCCGTCCCTTTATACCACCTTGTCCGACTGAAGACAATTCAACCATTTATAGCAACTAATGATTCATTAGGGTAAATTTTATTTTGTACCATTTTCGAATACCTTTATTATTGAAAAGAATGTTTAAATATTCAACAGTTGGATAAATGCCGACGTTAATTTTTAAACTTTTCATTAATAAAAATAATTTTCGTGATTGATGATTTAATATAAATTAATACAATAATTATATTTACAGCTTATTTAGTTAGTATATATTACTATTTGTAAACAAGGGAACAAATAGGACAACTTTGATGGTCATTTCGTTCTCTACAAGGTACTATTTCTGCAAACATGTATGTACGTTGGTAAAAATTTATAGTCGGAAACAGTGAAATGTTTGTGTGTCTAATAAAAAAATATAGATTTAATCTGTATAAGCGTGAGGTTTTTTTATTCTGAAAAATTTAAAGTTCTATTTTTTTTTATAATTTGAAAATATTTTAGACCTTTGAAAATAATTTAGAATTCCACTGATAAGACGGAGCTTCAACAACTAGAGATAAAAAGGCCAAGGTTTTTTTTACTAAAATATTTTTAGAAAACTCAGAAACAATTTAGTTTCCAAGAAACATTCTAGCGATGCCTCTTTGGGCGTACAATTGAGAAACACATATTACATCTACCAACAGTAAATGGTGTTTAAATGGTGTTTAAAGACAATCGTATTTAGTAAAATTTGGAGGTTTTTGCAACATTACGTTTTGTAAAAGAATTCATAGTTTAATGTTCAAAATGCAAAAATCTGAAACACCACTTGTAAAATTGGACCGGAATTTTCGATTTGCCAACAAGTTGGGATGATATTGTAAGTATTGGTATTTTCGGCAAGGAACCAGGTAGGACGATATTTGCAAAACAATAGCAAAACGTTTTTGTCAAATTGGCAAACTAATTCAGCAAAAAAAGCTACAGACCAGGATTATAATAGGACGGTTTAAAGGCTGAGAAAATTCACGTGCACATTCACTGAAATAAAGCACACAAAAATCGGTCACACTTCACAGAAATCAACCGCAACCTGGAAATTCTCCACATCAACCACACCTCAAGACACTAGAGCAGTTAGAGATTTACAAGCACAACAATAGACCAAATAAAAAAATATTAAATTTTAAAAAAACCAATAAAAAGCACATACTCTTTTACATTATCGAAAACCATTTTCAAAGACTCCCGCCTAGTTCAACATCGTTTCCAAGCGGCTAACTTAGAGACTTTAGCAGAGTGCATCGGAAACGTTATGTATCAGTAAGTTACACAGCTTCTACACGTTATCACGGATGTAAATTTACTCTAATTATAAGTTCGGCAAATCGTTGTTGTTGTTCTCGCGTCCATGGATAGACGATTAAGTGTTTCAATAAAATTTATCTAAGCTCCGTCAAAGGTCTTGACCACCGCCGCTGCCAACAATGGTGCATCAGGATTGTACAAGATTTCTCGCAATGAGTCCTTGAGTGGAACCATTTCTAATTTCAGTATATTCGCGGCGATAGCTGGGCATTCCAAGACTTGATTGGGCGTTAGTTCATTTCTAATTTCAGTATATTTGCGGCGATAGCTGGGCATTCTAAGACTTGATTGGGCGTTAGTTCATTTCTAATGTCAGTATATTCGCGGCGATAGCTGGGCATTCCAAGACTTGATTGGGCGTTAGTTCATTACTAATTTCAGTATATTCGCGGCGATAGCTGGGCATTCCAAGACTTGATTGGGCGTTAGTTCATTTCTAATTTCAGTATATTCGCGGCGATAGCTGGGCATTCTAAGACTTGATTGGGCGTTAGTTCATTTCTAATTTCAGTATATTCGCGGCGATATCTGGGCATTCTAAGACTTGATTAGGCGTTAGTTCATTTCTAATTTCAGTATATTCGCGGCGATAGCTGGACATTCCAAGACTTGATTGAGCGTTAGTTCATTTCTAATTTCAGTATATTCGCGGCGATAGCTGGGCACTCTAAGACTTGATTGGGCGTTAGTTCATTTCTAATTTCAGTATATTCGCGGCGATAGCTAGGCATTCCAAGACTTGATTGGGCGTTAATTGGACTTAGTTCAGCTTTTGCAATTAACTTAGGTCTATGACCTTGTTTTGTCCGGATGAATCTTCATGCCCCTGCAATGGTCAGTCCTAAGCCTGGCAATTGTTGATGCAATGATTCTAGGACAATCAAACTCCGTTAGGAGAGGTTTTTTAAATTTGTAATTACTATTCTATATTTGGCCACTGCGTTAGCATAAGCAAGTGTGATCAAGATCTCTTGCCTCTTTGGCTAAATTGTCCGCACATTCATATCCCTCTACGTTGACGTGTACAACAGTTCTAGAAGGTTAATAATATCGCAAGCGATATTGGTCCTTAACTTTCTGACAGCTTCTATATGTGATTTAGAATCTGGGAAAATTATTAATCCATCTGTAGAATCTATAGCTTGCAAGTCATTTAGGTATAAGATAAGGGCTTCTCTTATCGCTAAGAGTTCACTGCTAGAGTTAGATGTAGTTGTTTTACTTAGTTCAAATGTAAAACTTAAATTGTTATTTGCAAAATAATTGAGCTCGTTATTTCTGACGAGAATAAACACATCAACTAGAACTCGTACCCTGATTGTTGTGGGTAGTAAATAGGGAACCCAGTACGCTGCATTCACAACTAAGGCTTTGTATTTTAAGTTGTTATTTTGCTAATCACAATCGATAACAGAATGACTGTTTACATTGTGTTTGCTATGATAACTTATGTTCGTTTAAACACTCCAAACGGCAGCTCTAACTATATATAGACAACCTGTTATGTAGAAACTCTGTGATTCTGATAGCTTTTGCAGCCGCCGATTTAATAATTAGTCTTCGTAACCTAATTAAAGCCAGATTTATATAATAAATAAGGCCTGGCTGTTTCTGGCAGTACAAATTGACAGACATTCATTTTCTCCAAAACCCCATTAATTTATGTTTTTTCCTATGAAGTAAATTATTTATTGAGTATTGCTCATTTCAGTTACATTAGTTTTTACGTTGTTAAACTATAGTTTGATTTAAAACAGAATAGGATTCTGCGTATGTGAAATCGACCAGAGGAAGTGGGGATTACAGCCGTCTGAGAGAATAGGAAATTCACATCTAGCTGCGTGAAGGAGCCTTGTTGCCAATTCCACGTTAAACTTCCGTGACATCGTAACTGTGGTGAAGTGATTTACTAGTGGTGTAGCCTGCTTCGTTTTGCGATTTCAGTCGATGGCAGTGGCGGATTGACTGTCAATGCGTATGAACTGACAACATCACATCCCTACCCTGCCACAGACAAATTCCTATTCTACTTTAAATCAAAGTATAGTACATTAGAACTCCAATCCTCCGAATCGATTGGAACCGGACCCCACTCGGATAGCTGGATTTTTTCGAAAAATGGTGAATTTTAACTAATTACTCATTGTAGCTTGAAAATGAAGGGAGGTTTTTATAGTTTTATGTTTTTTAAAGCTTTTTCCCAATGAATCTTAAGAGTTTTGGTTTTTCACAATGAATCGGAACCTAAATCGGGTTTCCCACAGAATGTTGTTGCAAAAACAACTTGAAAATGGCATCTTCTAATTATTTGTGTTTTGCTACAACTGTCCTTGTTTACTTACGACAGTTAAAATATACAAAACAGCAATGAGACGGTGACTCAGCATCCAAATAGAGTTTGCGTTGCGCCTACTTAGCTTAGCAGAGAAAAGACTTGAGCATATAGTATATGTAGACCGAATCATTATTTTGGAAATCGCAACATGTTTCCGACTTTTTTTTCTGAAAATCTGAAAGAGGTTCGGATAATCAGCGAATAATAGTTCAGATAATTGGAGTTCTACCGTAACATAATAAATCCTTGGAGTGCGTTATCAGATAATTGAAATTTTAATCAGATTCTATTCTATAGAACCTATTAGTAAACTAATTTTAATAAATTTGACCAAAGTGTTGCTTGAAGATTAATTTATTTATTTGATAAATAAAAATGAAAATTATTAGTCATCCAGATGTATCCGATAATACAAAACCAAATTATGTTTCGTTGATTTGGAAAGTCCCCAGAAAGACGAAAAAATAATAAAACTATATTGATGCCCTAGAATTTAAAAACTATAAAATTTCGCTACTCTAGTACAAATAAGCTTTACATAATCGAGGTTTGCTTATAAAACAGCTACTAGGTAAAAATCGGCTCCGTATATTAGTATACAATGTGCACTATTTATACTACATTATAATCAGATAGGTACAAAATATCTGGTTATTATAGTTTCTGTTTTAAAAAAATCAGAAATAATAATAATCAATACAAGATAATCTAGCCGGTTGACAAATGAAAAATTTCCATCTTCGTATAAGTTACACAAGGTGAAGGCCGATTTTTGCTTCCCTCGTCAACTAGTAAGCTTGTGTTAGTAAACGTTATTAACAATGTAAAAAAATTGTAAGTAAATTCCTATTGAGGTTAACAAAGAAAAATAGTATTTTAGTTACCATAGAGCACTATTTATGATATTGTGTGGTAACTATGGCAACAGTTTAAGGTTGTACAATGGAGGTTTCGACGACAACCAGATGGGGGGGGGGTATTCGTATACGTCTTTGAGAAATATATTTCTAGGTATTGGAAAGTTAGCGCAGTGCCAAGGAGCGCAAGACTTCGAACATGAAGATTATATGTTCGAATCTGGCTGAGCCCCACAAATTGTATAGTTTAGTTACTAAATAAATATTTAAAAAAATCTGTATTAACATAAACTGTCATCCCCTATAGGTTAAAAAATAATATTTGAACTTGATTGAGTGAATAAAAACGTATTTTATTAAAGATTGAACATTTGTATAAGATATATATCAGGAGAGTGTGAGCGAACACAAGGAATTTAAAATAACTCTAACCTTGTCTAACCGTACACGTTGTAGCTACATTGCACTTTAGTATATACAACATGCTACAAAGAACCATGATTTTTTAAGTTGTGTGCGTTTTTTATAGTGAACTTAAAAGTGCCTGTTTTCAACGTTTTAAAATTTTTAAAGCGTTTGTAGCTAGTTTTACTCCTCGGGTAGTTTTGGGCTTAAGGACTCTTCACGTTACCAGGGATAATTTGTTTGCAATATTAATTACGTCTGGATAGCGAACTATTATCATAATAAAGGTTTTAAAAAATCTAATTGACTTTTTGACTCTAATGTCTTGCTAAAATATAAACAAGAATTGATTCTGATAAATAGCACAAATTCATGTTAAAAGTGTACAAACTAAATCAATGCATTTTTCAAGTAAATTTAAAACCAAGAGAAAACCCATCTAACCTGTTTATTATTTTTAAAAAAAAATCCAATGTTTCAAACTATTTTCTTTAATAAGACAAAGATATTAAATATTAGCGCTGACGCACCAAAAGTTAAAAATTCTGTGAAAAGACAAAAGTACCTTCACTGTACAATATACACCAAACATTATAAAATCGAGATTTTTATACTGTAAAACAGAGCACTATGTTACACATTACAATAGATATTGCTACAAAATATCCAGTAAGCACCGATTTTGTTACAAAAGAAAAACAAAATAAAGTTATCTAGTTTGCTAATCGGTTGCCAAGTGAACCGACCTCCGAACTGGTATATGTTACTGCATTCCGTACACAAGATGGAGGCCAACTTTTACTTCGTGCTTTAATTCGTTAGCTCGTGTTTAGTAAAGTTTATTATTTAAAAAAAAAATTATCTAAACCTGATAGTTTGTAGCTATATTTTAGTAATATTATAATCAAATATAACATATTATTCCGTTTTACAAGGAGACATTGAGTTTATAAAGTATCGTGTGTAATATAAAGTGAGGTTAAATATGTCATTTTTCAGACGGGGTCGTCTGCACCGCGTGTTTTCAAAATGAGGGCTTTTATAAATCATCAGATTTTTTTTTGTAAGATCTATGTCTGGAAAAACGGTAATTAACTCAATGGATTAAAGAAATTTTCAATATTAGACTAAAGTTAAAAAATTCAGCAACTAAACAATGCATTTTCCACGTAAAGCAAAGAGAAAACATTGTTTACAACTGATTTTGTGCTTTCGGAAGAAATGACGTAATGTTACCTATCAGTACTTCTGTAAAGACAGTATGACTTGTCCAGAGAAGTCATTCAGTTCTTTTCAACTGTACCGTGTCAAAACACAGTATGTCATTAAAGTGTTTAATTTCAGCGGGCCTAACCGTAAAAATATGAGTGAAGTAAACATTCTCAGAAATGTTGATTTGTTTATTTGCAGACATGCAACAATAACCCAATGTAAGGCTTAATTGCCCTGATTCATATAAATTGAATGATATTGTTCCATGATTAATGCCTACTTGAACACCCACGCAATCTATTTTGAACCCAATGAACATCTGCTTAGCAGAGATGATAATGCACACATTTGAAGGTCAAGTTAAGGAAGATATTTATTTCTTAAAACAAGTTTGGTTAAGAGAAATGCCTGGTAACAATGTTATTGTAGTTTCACCAACTTGACCTACCAATACGAAGATGGTAGAATTGTGAACCCTTTCTTTATAGCCTACGTAGTAATAGATAGGTGCATAAAATCCTTGGCACATGATTAAGAGGAGATGTTATGGCATCACGTGCGCAGAATCGCTATCTACGCACCTACTCTCTATAGGAGAATTGGAGAGGTGTCTTCCTGTTATATCTTGTAGCAATATTAAGATCTAATTTTAGGGTTGGATTTAAAAATCTTGTAGATTACAGATTGCCAGAATTTATTCCATGCACAGAATACAAAGTATACTTGTAACTATCTTCGCTGCTTCATATGCTTTTACATTTCCAGATGTTCCGCAGAGACCAGGCACCCAGCAAAACAACCCCCGTCTCAATTAAAGATTGTGTACTGTAACTGAAAATGTCGCCAACTAAAGACTTCTCAGAAATCTCATCCTAAAGAACACTTTTGGAATCAGAACATAAAAATTAATGGGAAGATTTATATATTATTAAATAAGATCTACATTAAAATATTCAATGCTTGAGAATGGCAAAGATTTTTACTATAAAAACACTGTAAGTTGAGGGAAATCTGTACGTGAAGGTAGATTTTTTTATTAGAAAACTCGGAGGGACCTAAACTGTATAGAGCAATTAGCTATTGCTTTTTACTCTCTTCCCATCCCCACCACAGGATTAGCTTAGTTTATACCTACCTCTTTGCAGAATCCAAATACCCACCTGATGCTGAATCCTCTGGTGTACATACCTACCACCCAAACCACTTTCTCCCTGCATCTCCCAAAGCAGGGCACTCACACAGCACGTGGATTGGGTTTCCTCTTTATCCTCGTCGCATCTCTTGCACACAGGGGACCTAGATCTTCCAGTTTTGTTTTAAAACCCCTTCAGATTCCCATGTCCTGTGCCAGCTCTACAGTAACTCTAAGTTGAGATCTACTTGAGGAGAGCAGTTCTTTACCCCCACAAGTCTCCCGAGTAATCTCACAGTACTTTGGATTTGTTACACCCTAAAGTCGAATTCCATTCTTCCCTGCACAACCTATCTATATGTGCCGTAAACCTCTTACGCCCCTTCCTGAAGCGGCAGTGAAGGTAGATCCTGATACATAAAATGAGCATCCAAAACCATTGTACAGCTTTGAACTATCCGTATAAATAATTTCTCTATGCTGGTGGGTAGATTTCCAAAACCTCCTATCTTTAAACAACATCAGAAGCATTGTCTGTAAAACCGGACAAGGAGTAACCTTCCTCATAACAATATTCGAGGGAAATAATAAAACTAATTTGAATGCCGTGTGTTTGGTTTCCTTCGAGGACGCTGGGATCCAACACCAAACAAGTGTATGGGATGTGGAGTATATGACGTTGTGTGAAACAGGAAGTTCCCCAGATTCGGCAAGAAGACTAGAGATTGGGCTTTATCTAAAAGCACCATTTCTAGAATTTAAAACTAACAGCAGTATAACACACTAATCGAGAGTTTCCAGAATTGGTTGTACAGATGGATAGGCGCAGAAGGCTCTACGCACTCTAAAGACGGTGCTGTATAAACGAAATATATACTTTCTGATTGCTTACAGATTTTTCTCTTAGTTAAATTTGCCATGCAAATAAAACTTGAAATGTTATATCATGTTTCTTGTGAAAATTAGTTGAAATAAATTGTTTTTAATATATATAATAGTTACTTATTGTGCATATGTCCATACCACTTAATTATAGCTTAAAGTTAAGAGGCCGTGGAAGGATTTCATCTGAAGAGAAAGGTTCGTGGACTTAAAACGTTTGGGAACCCCTATGCTAGATAAGCAATATCTTGTTGCTTCGAATTTTCAATTCTAGTAAATAAGGTATCATTAGAGTATCTTACTTGATAACTGGTGTAAAAACATTCACCGGGGTTATGAAGCCCCATCCGATCAAAATATAGGTTGGGCTACTGGTTTTGCCTCCATCGACGAAATACAATACACTGTGTCATAGAATACAACTTAAAGCATGTCATTTTTACCATTCTTCTAACTAGTTTATTGCTAACTTAAGATACCTTTCCATATGATGCCATATTTTGAGTAGCTACTTACATTCAAAATTGACCTACAGAGAATAGGCGACCAGAGACAGTACACATTGAGCAGTGACAGTTTTATAGGAAAATAATTCTAATCACGCTATGAAGATACCGCACTATTCATAGCGATAATTTCCCTGGATTTGGATGGAAGCCAAGTTTTACCTTGGTTTAACTAATCAGGAAACAGAGTCTGAATCATAAAGTCCAATACAGTCTTGAATTCTGTGAGTAAAGTTTTCAAAAACGTATTAATGAATAAAGTATCTCTTTTTCTCTCTCTCTCTTACACACACACACACACACACACACACACACACACACACACACACACACACACACACACTCAAATGTGCCTTCAGGCTGTCGGTTGACCGCCCTTGTAATCCTGCATCTTCACTCCGCTTGATCTGTTAATTAGTTTCTAAAATAAAATTTACTTCCTAAAATATCTATTATATTTCGCCGTCTTTCGATTTTCAGTATCCATCCTCTTCTATTCATCCTTTAGTTTTCGGGGAGTTCTCTTCCTTGTATTTCTTTATCGATACCTTCTCGCCGGATACGCGAAAGATGCGTACACCAGAAACCTTGCGAAAAGTAGCTCAGGATCAAGTTTGAGAGATGGTGAGGATAAGCTATAACGTCGGATCATTTAGGAGTACACAGATCTTTTACAATTAATCAGCTTCATAAATGGTTTTACCTCAGAGCTAAACAAAAATGTCGCTTAGTTTCACGGGGCTGAAGATCCATTAAAAGTTTATCTAATAATCCTGGTTTCCCTCAAACCTTTTCCAGGATTTGGACCGCCAAATAGAATGTTGTGTTATTATTTTGGTATGTTTGAACGTTAAAATCAGCTTGTAGCTTCGTCAATTTTTTAAAATTTTTTTTATTTCAAAAGTTTGTTTTTAGTTTTTACAATAGTTTTTAATCTTAAGTCATCTTGACCTTATCACCAGTTAAAGGCAAATTAGCCACTCGCAAAATGGAAAACCCTTTTCACCCATTTTGACAGGTAAAATCCAAAACCTTGAAAGTTATTTGGAAATAGGTTGAGGGTAGATGACCTGGAATCTGGTTTATACGCTTTTCTCGCCTATCAAAACTAGCACTTACCCTCTTTAATTATTATTGTTTCCTCATGTACGCATATTTCGCTGTACGCATTTTTCGTGCCAATGTCTCACCAACCTCCTATAGGTCGTCCTCGCTTTCTTCTCCCATAAGGACTGCATTTTATTAATAGCTTCTTTATTCTTCTTTCCTCCACCCTTTGAGCTTGTCCATACCATTTTAGATGTTTTGTTTTTATGACCTCCACGATTGTATTTGGCAACTTCATTATCTGTCTTATTCTGTGGTTTGCAGTTCCCTCTAGTTTCGACTTTCCAGCTGTCCGCCTCCGAAAGACCATCTCGGTCGCAATCAATGTCTTCTATTTCTTCTGCTTCAATTGCCATGCTTCGATATGTGACATACTATATGTTACTATACTTTTTTACAATTGTACTGTATATTCTTCGTTTATTGTCTTTCGATATGTATTGATCCAAAAGTATCCCACTCAGTTAGTGGCTATTCTTCTCTATATATTTTTATTAAGACTGTACAGGGTTTGTTTTAGAGTTGAACAGTTATTTATATAAATAAGACTATAGTACACTGATAGTAAAATATTTATAGATATGAAAACATTTTACAGTATAGGCTATGCATAGTGGGAAAAGAACGAACTAGAGATTGTGAATCGTACAGCATTAGAGCGCTTCCATTAATTTACAATATTTTGTAACAATAGCTTAACACTCTTAATATACTCCAAACATTGTATTATCCCGGTATAGTTGATTTCATAATAGAATTGTTTCGTGTTTGTTACCAGTTTTCTTTATTCTTTATTCTATTTTCAATGAAACTACAATTTTTGTGTGTAATTTTTGCACATGAATTTAATTCTTCAATACGCTATAGGTAACTAATTGTAGTCCGAGGACGATATACAAGAGTCGGTCAGGCGGTAACCTGGAGCACAGCGCTATTCCGAAGCTCTAGAGTCTATTAGAAATGATTTAGAAATGATTTTGTAAATGACTTTACACAAAGTCTTTATGACTCTACTAGTCGCGAGAATTCCCTGTCAATTCGGTCTTTAAGAGATATTTTCAGTTTGATTTTATTTTAACGCCTTTTTGTTGGTGACCATATGCTATTTCGAGACGGAAAAATTATATCAGCTTCTGCAACCATGTATTAAAGAAGTAGGTCATCGCATGTGCTAAGTTTGGTTCTGAGAATGTCTACAATTAAAAACGTAAAGCCGAGCGGAATGTTTAACCCCTTAAAATTATATCGAGCCTAATATTCTAATACAAATAAAAGTATTCAACGGTTTTTGTTTAAATTGTCGTTTAATCTCCCGTTTTAAACATTGAACGTGACAATTGCTAGTGCTTAAGCAAGTCTTGTGCTTGCTTGAAAATTTTTTATGTCCTTTAAAAAAACAATAAAAAATATTATTGCAACTAAAAATGTGTTTATTGCAACTAAAAATAAGTTATAAACAACAATGCAGAAGATGTATTTAAAGTAAACTATTCACTTTACCTACTGATAAAAAAGTATTTTTTATCCGGGTTTCCGGGTCTGGATTTCGAAAACCTGTTTGCCTCGTGGTTGTCAGTATCTCACAAGCAAACTCCGTCTTATATGCTGATTCTGCGAGTACATTATTGTGAAGTATATATTCAGGATGATTACAATGTTCCAAGCTATTGGGATCTCTCCTTGGATAATCGGCAGGTAGGGCGGTGAAAAGTCAAGTGCTGCGTGACAGACAATGCCGCGTGAAGGAACCTGGCAAGGAAACCTCTACGTTAGGTCATACAGGTACTTTAGGGCTGTTGTAATTTATAAAATATCTACCCACCCACACACACACAACACACACACACACCACACACACACACACACAACCACCCACCCACCCACACCCACCCACCCACCCACACCCACCACCTACACACACCCACCCACACACACACCCACCCACACACACAAACACACACACAATAATCAGAAAAAGAGAGAGAGAGAGAGAGAGAGAGCCAGATCTGGAAAATATTAATACGTATATATTAAATATGTATGGTACATCTGACTATCATACTCCTTTTAAATAGGTACCCTTAAACAGTATTTTATAAATCTTTCTCTAAATCATCCATTCTCTAATTCTACAGTTAGACTATTTTTTCGCAAAGTGCGTTAACATCTCGTACTTGTCAAATCACGCAACTTATCTGCTGTTTTTCCTAAGTTGGCAACACTTGATATTACTTATAGGGTTACTGTTAAGGTGTAAGCGCTAATTTACCATGATTAGCGTAGAAAGTTTAGTTCTTAGCTGACGGTATGTTTAGTTTTGTGGTGTGATTTATAGTCCGTACAAATGACAGATAAGAAATTAACTTGAAACCTTTAAAAATTAGTACTAAATTCCTATTGTGTTAAAGAATTTTGAAAAATTGATTAACACATTATTTGTTGCCTGTATTTAAACTTAAATCACATTAAGTTTTGTGGAGAGTGGAATACGTGGATAAACCGACCCCTTTGGATGGGAAAACTTTTATATTTTGAAATATAATTATCCTCACAAAAATTGCCTCCTTCGCAATGTATATAAGTTGTTTACAGTAATTACTGCATTTTTTTTAAATATTGACAAAGCGATGTTAAAAAATCTCGTTCATTATTTATTACTGTCATACAGTTGAAAAGTAAAATGTGTTACAGAATAAAAAGTCTAGTTTTAACAAATTAGAGACAATTATTTATTAATATATTATACAATATAAATTAATAATATACTTCATTTCTGTTGGAAATATTTCTATGTGTTTGAGTACAGTTTTCTGCCATTCCCAACTATTCAATATTCTCCTCTGTTAACGCGTTTCGAAGTAACTCCATTTTCAAAACTTCAATCGTTCTTGAGAGTACATATATTATAAATTATACTTCCCTACTTGCTTTGTCTAAAGCCCGTGCGTCGTTCTTTAACCACCCGACGACAAGCCTCCCAGTAGCGATTTATGACGTCATCAGTAGGAAATGATAGGGCATGGTAGTCCCATAGTTTTTCACAATCCATACTTGCAAGAATGCACAGCGGGCAGGTGTCATCAGCAGCGAGGACAATGCGGTGGGGATGAACTCGCAGGTAGTCAAGTCCTGTGGATAAGCGAAAGTATACCACAGCTTCACTTCTCTCCAGAAATCCTAGGATTGGGCAAGACCCTCCCATTGCAGTGGAGATGCAATCACAGGCAGTCATGTCCTATAGTTAAGCGAAAGCAGACCACAGCTTCATTTCTTTCCAGAAATCCTAGGATTGGTCCCACGGTAGCAAGACCCTCCCATTGCGGTGGAGATGTACTCACCGGCAGTCATGCCCGTTAAGTTAAGCGAAAGAAGACCACAACTTTACTTTTTTCCATATATCCTGGGATTTTTCAAGATATCGGTCCCACTTCTTGCTTGTGCTCAGGATCTTCAGAGCATTGGTGTCTGTAGTACTCATCAGATTCTTGGCTCCCCTTAGACTGAGCGGAATATCTGGTTGCGCTGACTCAGTTCTTTTCTTGTCATGAATTCCTAAAAGGTTGGATACCCATCGTAGGGTTACATCCCTCCCGATAAAGATGAGTTTTGCAAGTCTAGTGTGGCAATGGACTGTTCTCAAGCAGTCAGTTACTGCATTGCTCCTTATTCTAGAGTCGATCAGGAACATCACTCCCCTGGTTGTTGGCTATAAGTTGCCCAGAAGCTTGGTAGCCCGCTCACGTCTCCCTAGCATAATTACTAGCACCTCTAGCATAACTACTAGCACCCCTAGCATAACTACTAGCACCCCTAGCATAACTATTTGCACCCCTAGCATAACTACTAGCGCCCCTAGCATAACTACTAGCACCCCTAGCATAATTACTAGCACCTCTAGCATAACTACTAGCACCTCTAGCATAACTACTAGCACCCCTAGCATAACTACTAGCACCCCTAGCATAACTATTTGCACCCCTAGCATAACTACTAGCGCCCCTAGCATAACTACTAGCACCCCTAGCATAATTACTAGCACCTCTAGCATAACTACTAGCACCTCTAGCATAACTACTAGCACCCCTAGCATAACTACTAGCTCCCCTAGCATAACTACTAGCACCTCTAGCATAACTACTACCACCCCTAGCATAACTACTAGCACCCCTAGAATAACTACTAGCACCCCTAGCATAACTACTAGCAACCCTAGCATAATTACTAGCGCCCCTAGCATAACTACTAGCAACCTTAGCATAATTACTAGCACCCCTAGCATAATTACTAGCGCCCCTAGCATAACTACTAGCACCCCTAGCATAACTACTAGCACCCCTAGCATAATTACTAGCACTCCTAGCTTAATTACTAGCGCCCCTAGCATAACTACTAGCACCTCTAGCATAATTACTAGCACCCATAGCATAATTACTAGCACCTCTAGCATAATTACTAGCACCTCTAGCATAATTACTAGCACCCCTAGCATAATTACTAACGCCCCTAGCATAACTACTAGCACCCCTAGCATAATTACTAGCCCCATAGCATAATTACTAGCACCTCTAGCATAATTACTAGCACCCTTAGCATAATTACTAGCGCCCCTAGCATAATTACTAGCACCTCTAGCATAATTACTAGCACCCATAGCATAATTACTAGCACCTCTAGCATAATTAATAGCACCTCTAGCATAATTACTAGCACCCCTAGCATAATTACTAGCACCCATAGCATAATTACTATCACAATTACTAGCACCTCTAGCATAATTACTAGCACCTCTAGCATAAATACTAGCACCCCTAGCATAATTACTAGCACCCCTAGCATAACTACTAGCGCCCCTAGCATAACTACTAGCACCCATAGCATAACTACTAGCACCTCTAGCATAACTACTAGCACCCCTAGCATAATTACTAGCACCTCTAGCATAACTACTAGCACCTCTAGCATAACTATTAGCCCCTCTATCATAATTACCAGCACCTCTAGTATAACTACCAGCACCTCTAGCATAACTACTAGCACCCCTAGCATAATTACTAGCACCTCTAGCATAACTACTAGCACCCCTAGCATAATTACTAGCACCTCTAGCATAACTACTAGCACTCATAGCATAATTACTAGCACCTCTAGCATAACTACTAGCACCTCTAGCATAACTACTAGCACCCCTAGCATAATTACTAGCACCTCTAGCATAACTACTAGCACCCCTAGCATAATTACTAGCACCTCTAGCATAATTACTAGCACCTTTAGCATAATTACTAGCACCTCTAGCATAACTACTAGCACTCGTAGCATAAGTACTAGCACCTCTAGCATAACTACTAGCACCCTTAGCATAATTACTAGCCCCTCTAGCATAACTACTAGCACCCCTAGAATAATTACTAGCACACATAGAATAATTACTAGCGCCCCTAGCATAATGATGGCCTAGTAGCACCCCTAGTAGTTATTCTCCAGATATATAAAATTTATGATTTCCAAAGCGATCAATTTCAGCTCAATAAATTTAGACCTTTGCGCCAAATATGCCCGGAATGAAGATGAGCAGCTGCTGACGTATCTGTTAGCCACCTACAAACGGGTGAAGAGAAATCGATTCGGTTTTAATGACTTGAAAAGACAACAAATTAGTTGTAGAAACGTCTTCCTAATAAGTAATGAGCCTTGGTGTGCTAATACAACAGTATCTTTATTCTAAAACATTTCATACGAATGACAAAAGGATATATAAAATATGCTGCAGTTAATGATTATTGTAATTGCTTTCTTTATTCCACGCGTCAGTTTTAAAGTTTATTTGTGATTTAAATAGAATTTTTAACAAGGTCATCACATATATGATTCCTGATATTATTTAATCATTTAAAATATTTAAAAGATAATAATTTACACATTGAACTAAGAAGTAAAACTTTGAAATACAAGTGATTTCTTAAGTATAAGAAAGGTATTAACAATCTAATCTTATCAGTAGAATGTGTTAGCGCGAGAATGAATAACGACAGGAAATCGCAGATTAAACCATTCGCGGCACAGGTGTGTTTATTGGTTTGATAAGATTCTTCATTGTTGATACACATAAGAGTCATATTACCATTTAGCTCTGAAGTCATGTTAGCCGGAATGATTCCTCTTCGTTAAAAATCAATGAACGGAACTGTTTTTGAAGCGGAAACCTCTTCAGACAATTCCGATTAAACATTTCTTGTTTAAATAAAAATGTACATTTCTGACAGCTTAATTAGCTCTACAATTAGTCACGGTTTCCTTGTATACATTAATGAGTATGGGCATACGCTTCATATTTCCATTCCTTTTTTGACATAATTTCTCTCGTCAAGAATTTAAATCGTCTTATATAACCACCCCATTCTCTTATTAAGTATTATAGATTTATATAAGTATAAATCTATTCCAAAAGGCCATCTTCATTTAAACAAAACCTAAGCTTACTAGAGACCAGTGTAGCACAAATTATTGTATTAGAGTATACAAATGTAAACTAATAGCTTAAGTTGAAGATGACAGTAAGTAAGGTACAATATACTGCAGGCCTATTTGTATTAAAACGTTCACTTTTTGAAGATATTCGTCTAGTGAACTGATTTATTAAAGACAGGGAACAAGTGTTGATCAAAATCTAGATCTGTCAAACACAAATTGAAATCTAAAGGAAATCTTTTTAGGTAAGTTTTTCTCTTGGAGTTTCGACCAAACAAGGAAATACATCTGGGAAAGGGAAACCAAACTTGATACAGGCAGGAAGGTTGCGGTAATAAGTGGCACAAATATCTCACATAATAATAGACAAAGTTTTGATGACGTCATATCAGTAAGTAAAGAGCGTCAGTATACGGTTTCACCATGATGTAGCCTACACCTATGAATACATCAAACTCAACATCTGGCCAGATTAGATTGTAAAGAAATTGGTAAAATTATTACGGTTTTTGTGTAAAAAGTTATACAAAGTTACACTTGCCTACAGTTTTAACTACGTTTTGTTTAATGAAGACGACCGATTCGGGAGATATGCCCCTTTGACATTGCGTCTTGAGTTAAACAAAATGTAAGTGTAACCATAGGCAAGTGTCACGTATAATTATACGTTGAAATGTATGAATGTAAACATATTGCTCAAGTTGGAGATGGAATCAAACAATATAAACAATTACGATAAATTACTTAATAAAAGAATTCTGTCGACAAACTTAATAAAAGATTAGTCTCGATAAAACTTTAGATTATACTCAAGCTTACCCCATATATAGGCATATAACACTACCCATTAAAACCTATATAACACCAGTAATTAAATTCATCCAAATATAATTTAATAAATATAAATATAAAATTACTTTGCGTCTGTTATAGTAATTTTACTTTTTATTTTTAGGTATCTCTATATTTATAGCCTATACATAGCCACAGTTTAATGATATCATTGTTGTCGGGTTCACATCGTCAATGCTAAATGAGACTCTGGTAAACTGCAATTGAACTGCAAAAAAACGGATGTCCTCCGAATGTTAGCTATTCATCATATATATATATATATATATATATATATATATATATATATATATATATATATATATATATTTATATATATAACAACATAGTTCAAATACAAGAATATTTAGAAATTTATATTCATAGCTTTTCGTTGGTAAACAGTACCAACATCATCAGGAATGAATAATACAATTATTGTATTATTCATTCCTGATGATTTTGGTATTGTTTACCAACAAAAAGCTTTGAATATAAATTATTAAATAATCTTGTATTTGAATAACCTATGTTGTTTTAGATTATTAAACAATAATATATATATATATATATATATATATATATATATATATATATATATATATATATATATATATATATATATCACCATGGAGGAAGAAATAAACAATAAAATAAACTATCTAGACCTAACATTGACCAGAAATACAAATAACATTGAATATTCTATTTATAGGAAACCCACACAAACCATTAATACAATACCAAACCACTCCAACCATCCCCTACAACATAAAATGGCCGCTTACAACTCACTTTTATACAGGATGCTAAAATTGCCTCTAAATAATGAAGAAAAAACCAAAGAAAAACAAATAATGTATCAAATAGCCCAAAAAAATGGATACAATAAAAAAAACTATAGATAAATTAGAATTTAAAATATTAAATAAATTAAAACAACCTAAAATCGAACCACAAACAACAAAATGGGCTACATTCACATACACAGGATACAACATAAAAGGAATAACTAAAACACTAAAAAATAATAATATTAACATAGCCTACAAAAACACAGGAAACATAATCAACAAAATAAACCAAACAGAAAAAATATGTCCCACACTTAATAACAGAATATACAAAATCGAATGCCCAGACTGTAATAAAATACACATAGGCCAAACAAAAATGAAATTAAAAGACAGATATCAAGAACACCTCAATGCATACATCAAACCTGAAATTTATAACTCAAACTTAGGCACACACGCCATCAAAAACAAACACACATTCCCCACATTAAAAAACGTACACCTAGTAAAAAAAGGTTCAAAAAGGCCTCAAAATGACAATCTGGGAACAACTAGAAATTTATAAAAATAAAAATAATATCATTAACGAACAGATACAAATAAAATCAAAAAACGATAAATTATTCAATCTAATAGACAATATTAACCCCAAAACAAACGTTAAAAACTCGCACAGTGCAGTGAATCTAAAAATAGAACTTAACGGTACACCAAGGTCAACGGCAAATCCACGCAGCTCGCAGTCCACAAAAACCCTGTTCAGTATGCCCGAGGATGGAGACAAAACCAGTCTTTGAAAGTACTCGCATAAATACCAAGTAAGATTCTTGTTTAAGTACATAAGTGAAAGTGATAAGTGTATACAAGAAAACAGTGTTGCATAATCTACAAATATATATATATATATATATATATATATATATTTGTGTGTGTGTGTTCAAACGGGCAAAAATGCTGTTTGAAGGCTTGAAAGCCAACATTTATTAAATAATTACAAAAATAAATTTTAATTAAAAAATATTCAAATAAAATGTAACAAGACTAGAGGAATAATAATAATAAAACAAATTGTTACAGTAAAGCCAAATCATTTTAAAAGATTTTACAAACTAATCGCAAAGATCATAGTCGAAGGAGATAAAGGTAGGAGTGGGAAACGTTCTGGATGCCAAATGCTGGTTAGTTGGATTGAGTTGAATGGGAAGAATTGGATTCCAGACACCGGGCAGATTAGATATACGAGCAGGTGTTGTTTTTAAGTTTTCTTTGACATCATCCTGGCGGGATAAAGAGTTAATCCTTAGCCTTGCCAGGAACAAATATTGTTAGTACAAATTTCTCAATGTAAAATTACCACAGTAGAGTCATTACGAACGGAACTATAAAGTTTTAAAAATTAACAGATAACCGGTAATTTATAATATGTATTTCACTCGTAATTATTAAATTCGGAAAGAAGAAGAGATTGGAGTAGGCAGCCAATTCACTGGAGAAGAGGGACCAGGAGACCACTGTCATCGCAAGAACACAGGAGAGGAGATGGAACATTCCTGAACCATTCCGGACGGGATCAGAATCCATTTGCTGGCAATAACAGGCGACTGAAGATGACGTTTTCCTTCAAAGGCAAGTCCAATCCAGTCATGCTTAACTTTGCTTCTTAAAGTATAATTTCGAGTAAATTTGTTAAATTCAAGAACAGATTTGGCTTTACTTAAATTCATTTAAAATTGTTCAAATATAAAATTATAGAAATTTATTATATTTTAAATTTTAAAGGTTATACCTATAAAAAGATATATAAAGAAAGATATTTCACGTAAATTTTTATAAATTTATAGTATAAAATAATCTAATATATTTTCATTTAAAAAAAAATGATGACTTTCTATCAAATATATGCATAGGGGAATAGAATTATTTAATATAATAAAATAATTATAAATTACATAATAATATGCTATGATTGATGAGTAAGTAAGATTTTATTGGGAATTGAGTAAGAAGTGAAGAATTAATTATTTAATAGGGGGAGTTTAATATAAATTAAACGCTAAAATATATATAAAATAATTTCAAGTTTATTACCATATTATATAAAATGCACTGGAAAAAATGTAAGCAAAATCAGGAAGAATGTTAGTTCAATTTGTTTAATAAAGAGAATCAAGCCAAGGTGTGGCAAGGAGTTATTTTAATTTTTTAATTTTTCTGCAAATATTAAATTCTTCAGTGAATAATATTATTTTACCAATAATTAAAACAAATAAATTATCCAACAAATTAAACATCAAATGGACTTTAATTGATATGAGTTTACTACAGATATTCAAGATAAAATATAACTATTTTGATGATGTTGTGTTAGGGGTAAATGTGCTAAATTAAATAAAAAATTAATGCCTGTAAATGTGTGTATGCTTTACCACCTTATAAATAAAAAAATTGATTTTCAAATTAGCTGTCATTAGTGATAATTTAGCTAAATGGCACGCAGTTTCACAGTTTCTTACTAAAAGGTTTCCAAGTACCAAACGCCTCAAATAGCAGACACCCCACCCCGAGTATTATGCTAGTATAGGGAAATACTCCGCTAATTGGTTTATCATACGAAATCTAGGAATTCATTCCTAGGAGATCTAGGCAGGGATGTTACAGGCTTCGGTTGACTGACCGACATTCCTCCTAGGTCATTCTACCATTGCAGGGCAACTGGTAAGTATTAGGGAGACATAGGAGAACGGAGAGGATCAAATAGGTATTAGGAAAGGTAGATCCTAATACTTACCAGGTAAGGAAGAGTCTCGGAGAATAATATATAAATAAAGATGAATGACGAAAGTTGAAGAATAATAGGGGAAATAGAAAAAGGGAGTAATTGAATTATTGAAGGAAATAAATAAATAGTAGTTAAGGAGTAAATAAATAAAAGAAGTAAAAATAAGGATAGTTGAGTATAGATAATAAGTAAAAAGGCACATTGCGAGTGCGCGTGTATATATATATATATATATATATATATATATATATATATATATATATATATTTAAATGCTTCGTTAACGGGTTATGGCTAGACAGTTTTCACCAGAATTTAAACTCCTCCCATGCAAAAAGATTTTACAGAATCTTTTTTGGGTGATAATTAAGGGCCATAAGTTTAAGTTTATTATGGTTTTTCATCTGTGAAGCAAATAAACCGGTCCCCCAGAAATTATCTCATGTATTGTTGGAGGTATTGTGAGTAAAAGGTAACCTGCAGTGAAATCTCCGATGTCATGTTTGGCGTACGATAACTTAGTAAAAAGTGAAATAAACATATAATGGTTTTAGTAAAACTTGTAGAAAATTTAATTCTTAGAAAATTGAGTCAGCTACAAAAAAAAATAACTTCAAAAACATAATTAGTAAGATCAAAATACCTGTAACCTGACTGGGAAAATGGATATTGTCCAATTACTCATTTGTATAAATGTCTACTAGAAAATACGTCGAAGACATAAACCGTGTAAGATTTTAATTTTAAACACTAAGGCGTGTATCTAAATTGAGAAAGACTTATTGTAACTTTCCTGCAATATTTAATTCAAGAGCTATTGATATGGTTGTGTGCGAAGGACAATATTATTAAGGCTGTCTTGCTTCTAGAGTGGTAGGACCTGAATACGATTCATCAGTTCAGAACGGTTTCATTCGTCTTGTTTTGTTTTCCACACACCATCAGAAATTCTAAGAACTGACTTCAAACAAACAGAGTAACCATCGTCAGTGTTCCGTTTGCGTTAATGTTCACTAGTTGAACTGTCAATTCACCTGAAACTGAACAAGTTCTAGTAGGACAGATTGGGTTTTGTTACTTTGTAGGCAGTGCCACGACTGCTGGTGATGTAACTTACAAATATAGAACAACGTGAATAGATGAGTAATTAGTGTCTCACCAAACAGCTTCTCACTTTGAACATACATGCAAATGTTAATGAATGATGCCAATTGTGATATAGGCCTGCCTTAGAGCAGTAGCGTAACCGGGAATTCCTTCTGATTGGGTTTGGATACTCGAGAAGGTTTTGGACATTCCTGGTAGAAGGAGACTACTTACCCTTTAGGGAACATTTGCAAATTAAACGCATTCTATAAACTCAGAGAAAATTAGTAAATTGAAATTCTTTTTAATTTATATAAGTTCAGGGCCAAAATAAACTGGGCACGACTAATTATTAATATACTCATCTTCATTTCTGTTTGGAATATTTTTATACTCGTACATTTGAGTGCATTTTTCTGCCTTTCCAAACAATAAAATATTTTTTTAACACTAAAAAAAATTAATGGTAGCAAAGCAAAAAAATGTACTCGTATGTATGAACAGGATTATATTAACTATTATTTATTTAATTTACTTTTTTATCGTCGAATTTATATTGTCTTGCCGAACCTTAGGCACACATTTACTTCTGAATGGCCAAAACGTCAACGATAAAAGAACTAAATTATATAAACAGTGGTTATTATAGTCTTGTGCAGTTCGTTAGAGTCCTGAACGCACATAATAATACAAGATGTCAGAACCTTTCCATTATAATTGTTCTTTACTTAAATACATTCCAAATTTAAAGCGTGCTCAATGAACCTTAGGAAATGATATTGGGATCTATGAGGCTCCGATAGTTCGATATAAACTTCTCTGTTACATAGATTTTCACGTGGGTAGAGCTAGGCCGTAAAAGGAACTTTACTTCTGGGGAAGGTTCAACAGAAGAGGCAGACATTCTCGCTGTGGTCTTGCCTCAAAAGTTCACAAAAACCTTTTTCAGTAACTAACAAGGGCCTGCACCACAATGTCGGCCGATTGTAGTTCTTAAACCTAATTTTATTTTACTGTGAAACCATATACTTGATATAAATAACTTACTTGTATAACATACAAGAATAAAAGGCAAATAAATGAAACATGTTATAATTTTTGTTAATATGTTAATTAATAATAACAAATCTCTCCAAACTACCAACGAAATAATACTAGCTGGTACTACCGCCAATTAAGCTAGCCCGTTAGTTTTAATTATATTGTAAAATTTACAAAGTAGAATACACAAAATATTAAGTTTTTTTATTCAAAGACCGATTAAGAAACACAAAATCTGATATACTACAAAATCAAACTGAAAATGTTAAATGTAATTGTATTCTTAAAATTTAAGTTTAACGTAATACTTCTTTATCAATTTACTTGAGTAAAAACCGCTACTTACTGATATTTCTCAGCAGACGCATTTTATACTTGGTCAGTGTACTATTCAATGTTTCAATCGACCATTGAACAATTCACTATGGTGAACTTCGTCTGCTAAGAATCATCAGCAAGTAGTAGTTTCTTGCAAGTAAATTGATAAGTAAGTATTATTTAAAAACTTCAAGATGTACAAGGCGACAATTGCAAATTATAAATATGGCCAGTTAGATTTATAAACCTTTAACTTTTGATTGACAGTTGCTTGCATTGTGAATCGAGTTTCCTAGTGGAATTAATAACAGTAACTTTAAAAAATAATCGTTTAATTTGGTTTTGTAAGTATCTGTTGTGCATTTCATTTGGAAGATGTTCTATCACGCAGATACATAGTGCCGAAAAAGTAAAATTACCACTAACAAATCTACGCAACCAATCAAGTGTGTGAGTAGAAGACTCATAAAATGAAACAATATTTATGTCATATTTTTACAATAATAAAACGAATGACGTCTTGGGTACAGTCTGTATCTTAATATAAACATTAATAACAGATTATAACTATTTATTTCATTTAATAAAATTTTTCCGTCAATGTTTCAGTCATTTACGTTTTCTTATTGAGCATTCTCAAGACTAACATTTGTGTCGCTTCAGTTGCATCAAGCGATAGTTGCACCCAGTGACACGCATCCAGTGAGACCTACACCCAGTGACAGTGCACTTATAGTGACACTTGCACCCAGTGAGACTTGAGTCCAGCGACAGTTGCACCCAGTGAGACTTGAGCCCAGCGACAGTTGCACCCAATGACAGTTGCATCCAGTGTGACCTACATCCAGCGACAGTTGCACTCAGTGACACTTGAGCCCAGTGAGACTTGAGCCCAGCGACATTTGCATCCAGTGACAGTTGCACCCAGTATCAATTTCCCCCAGCGAGACTTGCAGCCATCAACAGTTGCACCCAGTGACACTTGCACCCAGTGAAACTCCCCCCCCCCCCCAGTGAGACTTGCACCCAGCGACAGTTACACCCAGTGACACTTGCACCCAGTGAGACTTACACCCAGCGACAGTTGCACCCAGTGAGACTCTTGCACCCAGTGAGACTTGCACCCAGCGACAGTTACATCCAGTGACACTTACACCCATTGACACTTGCGCCTAGCCACAGTTGCTCCACCTTAATGTTGTTGAAGGAAGAATCAACAGATTGAACAACACCCTTCGGAGACTTAATCGTAGAATAAAAGAATTTATTAGTTGTTTCAAAACTGAAGCGGTAAATGCAGCATGCGCGTACATGAGATGCAATTAAACCTCGGAGGGAAGAGGAGAAAATGCACATATATATAAAACTAGCCAAGAAAATTAATCAAGAATTACGAAGAAACTGTGGACATAAGGACGAGTCTTTGCACTCTGGCCTGCTTCAAATATTAGACTAGGTTCAAACTGAAGACCGCTAAAAATTATGATAATATTTGTAAACAGTACTAAGTGTGTCACACAAGAAAACAGAATAATAGTATTAAATTTTTAAAAAAATACTGTTTTTAAAAAAGTAAAAATATATAAAAATGACGACGACGACACACCTAAATGAAAAAAACTGGTTTTCCATAATGATGAAGAAACTGGTTTTCTATCAGTTAGCCACTCCAAAGCCTGGGTAAAGTGAGATGGGAATCACAGAGGCTAATACAGGAAATGAAGTGGGTCTACCAAACGCAAGAATATTTGAGATAACTTGAGCGCAACTGTCGCACATTTCACCACGGGCACAAGTATCACTGGGTGCTTCTCTCGCATATTCCTAAAACGTATTCCAATAAAAAAAATAAATAAATAAACAATATATATATATATATATATATATATATATATATATATATAACTACAAATATATATATATATATATATATATATATATATATATATGTATATATATATATATATATATATATATATATATATATATATATATATATACCAACAATAATAAGGGAACTGTAAATGGTTAAAACCATTGGAATAAGTTATTGAATTAAATTAAACTAGTTATACACTCCAGCTAGTGCTAATCGTTACAATCTTTTCACTAAAACATATCACTACACAGCAAATCAATCATTTCGATTTAAAGTTCTGAAACCGGGGTTTTTTATCAGTGATTAAAGGTTTCTAAAAATTCTGGTATTGTTTCCAATTGCATTAAAAATCTTTAAAACGATACTCTAAAATTTATTTTTAAGGGATTTGAATCTTCAATTACGAAATGTACCGGAAAAGAGGTATCAATTCTCTAAAGTGTGTACCAAACGTCAAAATTCTAAAAACATTTTTATTCAATTGCGATTAGAAGAAAACAATTTTCTCTCTTCAACAAAATAGCGAAATTTATTGTTTCTGATTTGATATTTTAGATTAAAACTTCTGACATATTCTTATTCACAAAAGAATCGGACCCGAAATCGGGTTTCCCATAGATAGTTGCTGGAAGAACAACTTGATAACGGCATCTTCTAATTATTTGTTTTTTTGCTGCCTTCATCGATTTTCTTGAAGAACTTTCATCTTTTTTTTTCAATCACTAACGCGAAGTTTAAAGGTGTAGGTTTGTCCCTTTTAGCTTTAAAACCTAGGGCATAAGTATTTCAAAATACTGGTCGAATGATACAATGTATGCTTAGTTATTTTAAATCATAAATAATTATTTACAGAATTAAGTGAAAACAATTAACTTATTTGCTGACGCGTATCGAAACCGCCGTTTCCTTAGCGAAGCCTAACCTCCCATTTTGGTTTTGGTGTTTAATGCCTTTATGATGGCCATTTTATATTTAATGTAATTATGTCTAATGTACTCATGGTGAGCGGATTGAGTGTTCTGTATTCATTTTTTTTGTGTCCAAGAGTATGTTTGACATTTGTTCGTCGTCGTATTTTTTTGGGGTTTAAGTCATATTTAAGCTCTTTGTTTAACAGTGTTAACTCGTTTATATTAAATTCGATGTTTGTGGTGTTTATTGTGAGTCGGGAGGGGCGGGGGTAGGATTGGTGGTTGTTGAAGAGAGTAATATAGTTTTGAGTTGAGAGGTTATGTAGTTTTAGTTGTTTGTGTGTGATAATCTGTTGTTCTTTGTGTATATATATTCGTTGATGTTTTGAATGATTTCTTCTAGTTCGGTGTGGTGTAATATTCCAGTGTGGTGTAGTTTGTACAGTGTTAATAAGTTGATCTTTTTTGGGGTATAACTGATTGGTATTATTTCTAATGAATATTTTCTGTGCTTGGATTAAGCTATTGGTTTTTGTGCAGCTAGTGTTTTGTTTTGTATTGTTATTTTTTGTGTTAGGTTTTAATTCAGGCTTGAATGAAATATGTGATGAAGTTTTGTTCGTCGGTAGAGGTTGATTACAGATGACAGCTAGTTGCAATTGAAGTTGGCCGTTGTAATCATCTTGATTCAGTGATTAAATCATAAGTAATTATTTAAATAGGTAGCGGGTTAGACTTCGCTAACGAAACGACTGTTTTGAAACATCAGTAACCTATTCGTTTTTACTTAGTTCTTTGATAATTACCTACGATTTAATCATTGAAATAAAGATGATTACAGCAATCAACTTTAATTATTTTAAGCTGTAATTTACGGCCTTTATTATGAGACAACAACGAGAAACTCTTGGAGAAGTTTTGTGTTTCCAGCAATAGTAGTGATATAGGCCTACTTCTAGTTGTAGCCTACCAGTGAAGATTCTCTGAATAGGACTTTTCGCTCCATTAGAAATATCTTCTGCAGATGTTATATCATGAATCCTATCGCCAAGATTCTCCTTCAAACACTTCATAATTTCTAGCTACCAACACCTGAACAGAATCTCAAACATCCGTTAGTTCATCCCAGTCCACCCTCATATTTTGTTTTTTGTCATAAAATGTAATTAATTTATTTTCTAAAATATCCTTTGCCTTTGAGCCAAGTGCGGCAATTTGGTTTTGTAACACAATAGCTTGATCATCAATTTTCTCTTAATCAACAATTAATTGGCGATTTTTCAACGTGAACTGCTCCAGCTTGATACTTTTCTAATTGTATGCCCTCGAAACTCGGAATAATTTTAAGATTACTTTGGAATAATTTACTGTGGTTAAATAATAATAAATAATACACAAAAACCTTAACCACAAACATTTTTAGTTTAATCTGATGTACATTTCGGTTACCAAGTAGCAATCCTCAGAGGCGTGACACATAATACTCATGAACGGCTGTTTTCTGAAATATCTGCCTTTGAGCCTCATATGGTAATTTATGTTTTCTAGAAAAAAAGCTTTTTCTGGACACATTTTTTTTCCTGTTGCAAAGCGTAATTAATGCCTCGTCCTTGAATGCATCAGTATCGGTCATGCTTCCGAGGATAGATACTTAGGAACTGAAACGTACGTCAGGTTAGAATAAAAATTTTGTGGGTTTGTATGTATTATTTATTAATTCTACGATGGTTTTAGTTATGAGATCATCTTAAAGACTTTACATTGCCATCTTGCCAAAATTCACTTTCACAAAGTGATTCAGATCGAACTGACAATTTTTACCAAATCTCAAACCATTAAAAAATTTATAAATATACCAAAAAAACATTTTGAAGTTATTTTAAATAAACACACCAGTTGCAAATCACACAGGCCTAATCTTTATGACCAGGTTATAGAAAACCTCCAGGTTAAACCTAACTCTAAATTTAATTTCAATAATTTAATCTGGTCATAAAAATTATTATTCCTATGAAATATCAAAAAAATTGTAAAGATTATTACAAAATTATAAACCTTTGCTACAAATATTTACACATCCCTTATGTACATTTCGTTATCCCATTTAGCATCATCAATTTATACAAATAAACTATATTTGTAACCTTCTGTCACTGTGTTAGCGAAATGTATGTAAACGTTGTGTAAATATTTGTAGCAAGGGTTTATAACTTTTTACTAATTATTATTTCGCTACTATGTTCTCTATTTTTTTTGTAGGTTGTAAAGATGTTGAAAATTACAAAATTGTCTGCAATATCCCCATTTAGAATCACTTTATCATTTGTTTTTGGATATAATTTATTATTATTTCTTTCTGTATTTAATTTCACCTCCATAATAGGAAAGTTGACTATATATATATATATATATATATATATATATATATATATATATATATATATGATGAATAGTTACTATCTGTTGCCTCGCTCTTCTACTGTTGTTGGGTTCACCTCGTCAATGCTGGATGAGATTCTAGTGAAACGTCGGAACTGCGAATTTATGGACTGCAGAATGAACGGATGTACTCCAGATAGTAACTACTCATCATATTTTTCCATCCGTGAAGGAATACGTATCAGCATATATATATATATATATATATATATATATATATATATATATATACGTTTTTTATAAAACAAAGTTACGTTTTTTATAAAAATATCACAAAATTAATAAATCCTAAGACAAAAACTAATTATTTCTTATATTTTACCAGTAGGTTTAGAATTTTTTAAAATAAATAGCAAACTATTGGCCAACCTGGTTTCTTGGTAACGTGATCCAGCCAGAATCTGTTAAATTGAATTGAAATCAAAATCAGAAACATTCCTGTTTTATTTTGTGAAAACTAATCATTCATTGTAAACTGTAACCGCCATCAAGTAGAATAAATTTGTTTTCTAATTTTATTGTCCATCTCATTAGAGGAAACACAAAATACCTTAAAAATAGGTTTACCTCAAAAATTTTTTTTACAAGAAGGTTCCCCAACTGATTTTGTGTTTTTTTTTGCGAGGATTATACAAACAGTGGAATATTAAGGTTTAGAAAATTAAAAATACATAAGTAGTTTTTTTTGTTTTAACTTACTCAGGTGTTAGTTTTTTTAGTATGTTTTGTTTCTTTATTAAATAAAAATATAAACTTATTTGTTATAAAAATTATTATATTTTAAATACCTTGTTTGATACTATTCCAAAATTGATTTTAATCAGTTCAATCAAGACCTAAAGAAACCGGTTTTAGAAGGTGGGACTGGTGACCACCAAGAGGAGTGAGGCACTATATTTATACCACTTAACTACAAGACAAGGAAGAACAGTACTAGCCAATCCATAGTAAGTGACTCAACCTGATAACGAAAGGAAGGAGGAAACTCAGCAAACTCTATAACCTATAATTATTGTTTTCTCATTTACAATCAAACACATGCTGGATCCAAATTTCCTGTTTGGAATGATTCATGTTCTGAAGTTTGTACCTTCAAAAAATGTCTGCCTTAAATGTTTAATATGTCGATGTTTCTTAATTAAAACATATTGATTTAATAGACTTTCAACTGTGTTATCATTAAGAAAATATCTTTTAATGCAGACTATTTTTTTTTAAATAGATATTTCACCTACATTTTTACACTTGTTACAGATAAATATTATTGTATTTTTTGTCCTAAAAGAAGTTTATGAGTATCCAGAATGAGTGGTAGGGATGATCTTCCTTTGCCAAACCCTTCATGCATTGAATTTTAGTTTTTATAAAGCAACCTATTTATATTGACAAGGAAAAAACATTGGAAAAATATATTTAGGAAACAACAAACTATAGTTTTTTAAATAAGGCAATCAATTCATAGATTATGTGTTTGAAAATTGATTTTTGCACACTAATTATATACTATCAGTATAAAATCTATTTCATTTGTTACAAACTAAAGGTTAAATAATAATAAACCATGCAAATTAATTGAAAATAATTGTCACCAAAAACATCAAACTATATTATAAAATAACTTTTAGAATATAAACATTGTTTTAAAAATAATCCACTTTAAAACTTTATTGATCTCTTCTGTGAGAAATATTTAGTTTCATTGTTTAAGTTAAGAAAAAATATTTAACTTAAAACACTTGTACATGTGTTCATATGTTACAATTGGCTATTGTAGCACTTACTTTTACGACTGTTGGGGACGGTCGTTTCGGAAGATGTGTTTCACTGTCAACTCAGGCGGTAATTGGCCGCTTGGTTTTTTAGTTTAGGGTGGTGGTGGGATATTAGGTGCAAAACGACTATCCTCAACAATCATAAAAGTAAGGCAAGGCATGCTACCATAGGCAAGTGCAACATACTAGCATAAGTACATTTATTTTGAGTAAAAAACTAGTAGCTCATGTGAAGATAGAATCAATTAATTAAAAATATTTACCTCAAAATATAAAAAAAACTTAAAAGCTAGACCAAAAATTTAAAGAAATAATGGCCTAAAACAGAGTCATGTCACAACATGAAGTAATAAACATTATTAAAGTATAAAGGATATAATCCAGTGAAGACCATTTCAATTTCTTTTTTTCTTAATTGAAAGACTAAATTACTCTTTATTTCTTTACACCTAATTTTGAAATAAATTTTTAAAAAATAAGTAGGATTTGTTTCTTTATTGCCTGTTTGGAAGACTTTTCTATCACCATTTTATAAGCTAAATATTTCACTGATGTTTTTCTCAGTACTTCTGTATTATTGGTTAATAGTTCAAGATATTGCACCTCCTCTCAGAATTAAACATTGCATTGAACTATTATGAAACACATTTGCTGTAAATTTTCAGTATGTAAATGGATTAGAAATTATGAAAACTACCATAAGTAAGATATTTATGGGATAGGTTTACTTTATTAAGAAAAACTTTTCTGGTATGATATCCAAGAGGATGGATTAGTAATTTAAGAGTAAAAGGTCTAAAACAAGGATTGTTTAGGCTGGACATGAGACAAAACTGCTTGTAAAGGTCGCACACCTTTAATGTTTGATCTACCCTTCAAAAGAGTTCTCGTAGAGGATGACTGGAACCGACATCTTCTATACCAGAAGTTGAACAGTTATACAAATTTACTGGAACTATAGAAGGCTGGTAGATTGTGATCCGAGATTCCTTAGATGATATTTGAAAATAAGGATCCAAACATTCTCAGTGAAAATGAGGATCCAACATCAACTATAATGATATTACATAACGTATTGTACAATCTTTCAGCAATAATTACATGTATGTGTCAGAATTATTTGCAGACGAGTAGAATCCAATACATGTCTCTCTTGTATGTCCATCCAAAGTATCTCTGAATATTGCTCACATATTCATGCTAAGAGCACATGTTATTGTATCAAGTAGCTTTCTCTATAAAATCTCTACAAATACAGAGAAATCATTGTATCCAATATCCCATAATGAAACAGGTAAATCCTCTATGACTGGATGGCCTATTCTTGTTCAGGCAGTAAATGTTTGTGTCTGCTTATGAAACAGTTTATATCTGATGCATACTCATTGAACTCAGAAAATAGACTTGCTGTACCTCTTATCCAGAAAGCTAAATTCTGTTAAACTAAATTAAACTTATATCAGAAGATGTATGTTGTGCTTTTTTCCTACAGTAATCGTATCTGCGTTACTAACCTACTATTTAATCAATCTTTTGATGTAACAAGATGCACTTGAAATCTCTTTCTTATAAATTCATAACAATTTAAGAGCTATAAATGCTATTTTATACAAGATATTTGACATTAAAGTTAAAAAACAAATTATAAAAATTATACATTAGTAATGAAATTTAATAAAGTTTATTCCTAAATCATCGTTTTTATTTCTAAATACTGATGGCACAGAAGCACAACTTTTGAAATTAAACATAAATGTATGGTTTTGAATAGCTCTGGTAATGCCTTGAAGGAATAGTGAGTCAGGGTATATCAGTGCAAAAAAATTAGTATTGATCTATCTAAGAGTATATTTGAAATTTTTGAATAGTGTGTATATGTGATTTTTGTTTCCATCTTGTACTTGAACTACTAAATTTACATTTTAAAAACTTTTCTTAAGTAGTACTTACACTTATGATATTTAACTCAAGATAACACGAGTAACAAAGAACACATAAAAGACATAACCCAAATTAAATTTTGCAATACACATACAAAATACACTACACTCTCACACCAATCTAAGGATCCTGCACTACATCAAAAAAAGCAACAGACTAAACACAACAGAAAACTACGAGATATACAAACATCATAAATATTATCACCACTACTCATTCTAAACGACAAAATCAAATATTACACTCACAATCAAATACTATATTTGAGCACATAATTAACAACTACTCTATGAACAATAATTCTCCACAGAACACCTATGCACTACAGACTCACACTAATACAACACACCTGAGCAACAGTTTTGTCAGTGACTCACAGAATTGAACAATGTACTGACCTAGTGTGAAACGCGTCAGCTGAAAAATAACAGTAAGTAGTGGTTTTTTTGCCAAGTTAATACCAAAAGTGTAATAAAACTACTTCCCTTATGACCAAAGACAAGCCTTTTCTGTATGTCAGTTGTGAGGTCTGTTGTGTACTTTTATACTGTAAAATTGTTAAAATTCTTTCTTCTATTTCTTTGATGTGTTTTATGACTACACCAGCAATTTTCTGTTTGCTTTACATACACTGAGAGTTTAAAGTTGAAAACCCAAGATCCCTGATGTCTTGTGTGGTTGTGCACATAGCTATAAACACACCTATTAGTTTTTAGACACTCGTTTCCTATTTTTTTCAGTGATGACAATCTTTAGTTAATAAGGTGAATATTATGAATATTCACTTATTATGAATATAATAAGCTAGACCATATTATGTGCTGTTAGACTAATGATTATGTTGATGTGTTTTTCTTGTTAGCACAAATATAAATTTCAATCTACAACCAATAACACACATATTCAACACCTAATTACAACACATACACTTGTTGACATCATAACCCCCAAAACTCTTTCAAAAATCATCTAACATCCCTATCCTACCCCAGCACCAGTCAACCAAGAGGTCAATCACAGTCTGAGTTGACAATAAGATTCATTTCCTAAAATGGCCATTCTCAGTAAACCAAAAGGTAAGTGATACTGTAGGCAAGTATAACATTGTTGAAAAACAGTAATTTTAGATGTAATATCAGTGGGGTATATTTGCAATTATTTTATTTTTTTATGCACTTCACCTTTTGCTTATTCAATAAGCAATAGTTTTACATAAATAAGCTTTAAATCCTGTTGCTTAAGTCAATTTGTAGAATTGTTTGTTGATAAATTGGAAAAATTAGTTGAATATGAATTAAAATCAGTAGATATATTATAGAGGCTATAGGTAATTCAATATATTTTTACTGAATATTATCTATATCTATTAAAGACTGGTGTCCATAACCCTAATTAATTTATAATAAATTCAATTATATTTTTTCTCTCCGCCACATTTAACATAAAGTTAACCAGATGGTTTTCATTCAGTAAATATCATAAGCATTTATGCTCTAATTTTAATAATTAAATTACAATATAGTTTACCATACTAGAGATCAGAAACTGGTCAACATCTGGTTTTTTCTGTTACAGGACATTTGGCTGCACATAATACACATCCCTTGCAACTTTTGTTGTTTTGTAAGTATATATGATAACACTAGCTTTCTAGGGTCAAGTACATTTTTAATGTTCATTCCAAAATGTAACTTACTTTAAGTACGTTTGTGTGTAATACAGCTAGCTTAAATGCAGTCTTATTAATAGCACAGGACACTTCACTATTATTGCCCTGTCACATAGGCAAGATGAGGTTACATAAAAAAGATAAGAAACAAGTTATCAGAAAAAAAAACATCAGAAACTGAAACATAACTTAGGTAATTAATAACAATATTTTTATATTTATTAGACAGGTTTATACAATTCATTATTAAGAGCATTAAGAAGTGGAAAAACTCCAGTTTCACATAGATTGAGGAAATCGTCATAGGATATATCAAACACCAAAGCCCCTCCGTACCCTTCATATCTCACAAATTGAGCCTGAAAAAGGATTAATAAATTAAGTACAAAACTAAGAAAGAGAAAATGTCTTAGGTTTAAAACAAATATTGCAATAAAATTTTATTTAAAATATGTTAAACTGTATAGAAAATGTTACAAAATCACATAATATTTCGTCACACATAAGTTATATGTAAATATTTTTGACATAATTAATTTTAACATCCAGATAATTTAAAAGCATTTTAGACAATACTTTTTATAACACGTCTATTTATAAGAAAATCCTAAAATGTTATAGTTGTCTAAAATTTTCCTTGAAAGATATAAGAATTTATTTCAAATAATTAGTGATTTTTATTGTCTATAACACTTCACAAAACTTTTATGTTGTGTAAACATAAAGTAGTAGTGAATTAACAAGTAGTTAATTGGTCAAGTTCATAATATAAACGCTTTTTCAAAAATCTGTTATGTTTCAAAGAACAAATATTAAAACATCATAAAATAGATATAATGAAAACAGGCCTATGAAAATATAAGACAAATGTGAAATGTATATGAATAATGAGATCAAATATTTCTTCATACATACTATAAGTATCTTAGATGAAGAAAGTAATGATATAATGAATGAGACAGGTAATTATTGCAATGATAATATGCTAAGTAGGTATATATTTTTATTGTGGTTTTACATCAATCAGACAGAAAAGAAAGTGTAATTTGAATTAAACAATAACTAAAGAGAGGGCACAATTATCTCCCTTTTCTGAAAATATGGTAAAAATTTTGCATCGTGTGATCAGGACTGCTTACCTAAACCTATCCTTAACCAGGTTGAAGAGAGGTGTATACTTGCTACTCAGATAAGTAGTTACAAAAAACCTAAAAGTAATTTTTGTAATACTATTCAAGGATATAAATAAACTAAAAGTAATAAAGTAAATAACCTAAGTGGGCTAGAATAGTTTGTTGTTATGAAAAGTAAACCAACGGAGAATGAAAAAATCATAAATAACTAAACCTAACAGGGTAAACATTAAGCTGTATACATATTTAGCTGTAACTTGGGGTTGGCAATAGTTATGACCATGGTCAGTCATCTACCTTTCTCCCACATATCACCACTGCTGTTAACTTAAATAATGCTCAAAACAGAAGCATAGAATTTTCATGTATTTTTATTACATACATGAAATACGTACAATAGTAATCCACGAGACCACTCACAAGACTTTTTTATTTATAATGAAGTTTTAAAATTTTATGTTTTATTAGGGTAATTCTTACTTATATCTTCCATGGAAATAACACAAATTAATTGATCGAAGAACAAGTATGAGTTAAAGCTTGTATAGTTATTCAGTTGACTTGCCAAAACCAAAAGTGATAATAGAAGGGTTTTAGGACTGACAGATGTAGATGAAGAAGTGGATGACTTAGAAACTGACCAAGATAGGCTCCAACAAAGATTTTACTTTAGAAAAACAGTAAATTGAGAAGAGCCATGACACATTGAATCCTAATACTTCTATAGGAGAAACTTGTTTATATTTATTTATTATATTTTATACTTAAACTTAGAAGGTTTAAATAAATAAAACCTTTTTTGTAGTCTATTACATTTGGTGAAACTTAATAATCACTTTTACATTAGTTTATGACTATCCGAACTTTGATTTACGAGTATTTTGTAAATTTGTAAAAACTTACTGAGACAGAATGTTTTTATCACAGAGCGATCAAAAACGTTCTGTCTCAGTAAAATTAAAGTTTGGATGGTCATAAACTAATGTAAAAGTGATTAAATAAAACCTCTTAACCACAAAAACGTTTTATTTAAATCGTAATGTACTTTTTTATTGGAAAGCAATAACTTCAGAGGAATAAAGATATTTTAGTAATAATTTCCTCTGAAGTTGATTTGCAATGAAATGTATATTAAGATGTAAGCAAAAGGATTGTGGTAAAGAGGTTTTATTTATTTAAAATAATAATGAAAAAAATTGAGTTGTATCTTTTTAAATTTTGTTTGCAAATTGTAAACTACATAGCAAATCTATGCAAAAAAACTTAACTTTTTTATTTTTGTTGTATATTTATTTTGGATTGTAATATAAATCATTTTTCTCCAAAATAATGTATTATGCTCCCTTATTTCAAATAAATTATGAGAAATTTTAAAAAAATTATGGTATGAATGAAAGTGTGGTTGATAACCAGGTCAACAATATTTATTTTAAATCAGCTTTGTTTTGGCAACTAGCTCGTTGCCTTTATCAAGCCTGTTGTGCTGTAAAAAAAAGTGTCATATGAGGTAAAATAGCAAACCTCATATGACACTGTTTTTTACAGCACAACAGAACACTTCACTAAAAATGTCCTTTCAACACAAAAAAGTTTGCAGTGCAATAAAAATAACTCAAACAACTCAATAACTCAAGATGTCTAAATAGTGGCAATGACCAATTTTTTTGTTGTTATTAATACTGAAGGATAGGAGACATGCATTTTATGGCCTATGATAACTCCAATTTCAGTATTGCTACAATTTAAATTCTATATTGATTTGTTTTCATGTCAATTATATATAGCACTAAATTATATAAATAATTTATGTATTATAACAGAATAATCATAGCCTTATTTATTCTCTATCATACTGAATTCCAAAGATATTTTGTTCTGAGAACAAAATTTAAAATATTCCTTCATTTAATTGGTTTAATTTGAAATTTTTTAAAAAATTGTTTCAATCAAAGTCAAACATTTTCTCAGATGGTACTCTGGGAATAAGTACTTGATATAATAATCATCTGCTGTCATATTTTCTTTATTTGGTTTTGTTATTCTCACTAGTTTACTCATCCAAATGGTTCTACTGTCCATTGTTGCATAAAAGTGGTAATCATAACTTATCAATATCGACCATTGGATCATCTTCATCTACATATTTTGAGGCAATACTTTGTTTGTCAATTTATAAACCGTAATTACTGTGTCTAGCATATAAATCTCTATCATTCTCATCATCATCCTCATTCTCATTCTCTATTGGAAATAGTGTGAAATACTCCCTAATTTCTTCTTCAGTCATTCATTCAGTTCTGAAAAATATAATAACATCAAATGAATTTCTTTAATACAATAATTATGATTACATGTGATCACTTAAATAATACTTATGAAATTATTTTTTTAGTAACATTTAAAAAGACTTGTTACTTCTTACTAATTAACTACATTTTAAAATAATATTTCTTTCATTTAGTTTAAAGGATATTCATTTATTAAAAATAAAACAATTTAAAAATCAGAAATTAAAAGAAAATAATGTTTCTTGTATAGTTGATCACAAGGTGGGAAAGAGGAAATTCACTAAATGATTACCTTTATAGTTTATGCAGATTATTTCAGACAAAGCAATTATAAACAAGTAACATTAAAAATATTGAAGAAAACTCCTACTTAGGTCAACAAAGAAAAATTTTATGTTATTAATTGGAATTAAATAGTTACAATTATTATAAATAAAGTAGCATAACCTACGTGTTGAAACAGCTATTATACTATATAACCTATAACATAAAATCAGCTGTTTTAAGAAATCATATATTATCACTTATTTTAAGCTGAAAGGAGCAGTTAAACTATATTGCATACCTTGCCTTTTGTATGCAAGGGTATGAAAGGGTTTTCTCTAATATAAAATTAAATTTATATTATTCTATTAAATTTAATGAATTAATTAATATTTGAAAAAACTGTATTATCATTAAGTGTCATCTACTTTCCTTATATATAAAAGGAAAGTGTGAACTAATAGAAGGAATTGAAAAAAGAATCTTAGAAACTCATTACTAAGAAGATAAATAACCAATATAATTTATTGATATGACACCAGTAACAGAGTAATACATCATACAAACCTTTAAACTTTGCAGCTAATTGTTGGAGGCGTTGTCGTTAGAACTGATTAATATATTTTTTTCAATTCTATTAATTCAATTTCTTCAATTATTCAATTTGTTAAACAAATTATCACATACCCTTCTTATGACATCTGAAGGGCTTAAATAACTTGCCCATTGGTCACCTTTGTAGGCGATAGAGTTATTCACTTCTGATGCCTTCGTGATCCATTTCTTTTTTAAAATGTTTGAGCAAATCTAGACAATTGAAAAAACATGATTATTAGACACGAAAAACATATAAAGAAATATATATACATAATATTCTCTTTGTCTAAAACTTTAAATTAAAAATGCACTCATATGATATAAGTCTAGCGGCGTTTTTTAAAAATTTTTCAACTATTTTAGAGATGTATTTACACTATTTTTTTAATTTTACACAACATATTTTTCCCTACATTCAATATTTGACCAGTTGTTCCTTTTTTTTCAAAATGACTTACATTTACACTTTTAGACCTTATAATTGTATGGACCATATCGAGTAAATTGTTTATTATCTTAAATATACCTACTAACCTGGGGGTTGTGTACAAATGCTTGCATTATTTTATAATTCATTAAATTTGACAAACGTTTAAAATCCTATGTTTTAACTCCTATATAGAAATAAAGCCAAATACCAAATAAAATTTTGAAACTTGCAGTTTTTGTGTTGTACATTTTGAGGTTTTTGAATGTACACTTATTGATATCACTTGGCAAAAAACCCCTACTTATTAATCTTTCTCAGCACTGACTCACACTATTCAACAATGCACTGATCTACTACAGCGTCTGCTGGTAAATATCAGTAACCTATACTATAATTAAAAGATACTTAACTAAGTGAATACGTAATGTGTTTCGAAACAATTGTTCCTTTTACGAAGCAAAGCCTCTATTGACGGCATCGTGTTGGGTACAAAGGTTGTCAGGATGTATTTATGACTTTGGAAGGGGTGGGTTATTTTGGTTGTGTGCTATGTAATGGAAAAAGGTGTTGGCTTCAAAATTTGTGTGATCATTTAATATGTTTTCTTTATCTGTTGCGTAGTGTTTGTTTATCTTGTAGTTTTCTAAAGTTGTTAGTTCTTACCTTGTTTTAATGTGTGAAGAATGTTTTAATTATTATGTATGTTCGTGTGTGCGTTGCGAGTTTCTTAGGTGTGTTGCAAAGCTGAATTTTGAGTTTGTTTAGTTTTATTGGGCAATGTGTTCTTTGAAGCGTGTATAGAATGACCTACCGGTTTGGCCAATATAATAGCTGGGACAATCATTACGTGTAAATACCGGATAGTTTATATTTATCTGTTTGTTTTTTGAAGGGTTGTATATGCTGTCTTAAAATTTTAATGAAGTTTTTTTAGTTTGGAAGCTATTTTGTTTGTGTTTTTGTTGTGGTAGGCGAGGATATGTATTTGTTGTTTTTTGTGTGGTTTGTCTGCATGGCCGTTTGATGATGTTTATGTTGAATTTTCATGAGTATATTGTCTATAAGTGTATATTGGTAGCTGTTTTGTTGAGCGATATATTTTATTGTATTGAACTCTTTGTCATAATCTTTCTGTAGCATAGGTATATTGATTAGGCGGTGTAACATATGGTTAAATGCAGCATGTTTGTGTTGTGTGGGGTGATTAGATGAATTATGTATGACAGTATCGGCGGTTGTTGGTTTTCTGTATAATTTTAAATTGTGTTTGGTGATGGTAAGGTCTAGGAAGTTTATTTTATTGTTTTCTTCTAATTCGAGGGTAAATGTCAGGTTTTGGTGTATGGTATTAATGTAATTGTGTAGTTGTTTGATTTGCCGTTTGTTGCCATTGTATAATATTAAAAAGTTGTCTACATATCTATGGTAATAAATTATTTGTTGTGTATGATTGTTGTTATATAAAATGTATTGTTGTACAATGTGATGTAGGAATATTCCTTCTAGGATGCCTGAGATGGGGGAACCCATAGGGAGGACCTCTTTCTGAGTTTGATATTTGTGGTGTTAATTGGTGGTCAGTGTAGATAGTGATATTGTTTTGTGTTGCGAGGTTGTGTAGCTTTAATTTGCTTGATAATAGATAATAACGACCAACAGTCATCAGTAATCAACCTCTACCGATGGACGAAACTCATGGTATACAAAACTTCCCTCCACATTTCCTTTAACACAAAATGCCTCAAACATAACCTAACACCTAAATACATTAAAATTAAAATAAATAACAAAACAACTGCTGCACTAAAAACGACAACACAAGCACAGAAAATATATACAAAAAAAACAGCATCAAACAATTATATGCTAAAAAAAAACAAACTTAACCACACCCTATACAAATTACACAAAACCCTCAAAACGATGCTATACCACACTCAACTTGAAGAAATAATTCAATACACTAACAACGATACACACAAACAACTACAATTCATTAGAAACAAGAAATTACTAAAGCTACACAACCTTGCAACAAAAAACATCACTATCTACATTGACCACCAATTTCGCCCGCACACCATTAACATCACAAATATCAAATTCAATACAAATGGATTAACATTATAAAACAAAGGACTAAAATATAACCTACACCCCAAAAAATACAACCACAAACAAATCTCTAACATCCTTTTGCACACCAAAACAGTAATTCAAAACACAGATCCTGCACACCACAAATATATTCGACAAGATATTAAACATAAAATGCCCAATTTAAACACCTTAAACAATAAACCAATCATAAATATTGAACTTTCAACCCTTAAATCAATTATACAAAAACGGGACAAACACAACCTAAACTTCTTAAAGCAGACAAAGGCAATCCCATCGTAATAATGCACTAACAAGACATTGACAGGAAAGTAAACAACTTCATAACAGAAAACAAATTTTCCTGAATCCGATACCACTCCACACCAATATTTCAAACCCAAATTAAAAATCTTCTAAATAAAAGCACCGAAATCATGAATACAGAACAAAAGAATAATTACAAACAAATAAAACCCCGAACTCCCACATTAAACGCTTTACCTAAAATCCACTAATAAAGCACACCCATCCATCCATTATTTAATCACACACTGGCACCATCACATAAGCTGGCCAAATACATATATAAACTTATCAGAGACAACATAAACTACTTTCACAATCACACATCCATACACAATAACATTGACCTTATTCACAAAATCAAAGACATCCACATACCACACAACTCCACCATTGCCTCATTCGACATAAAAAACCTATACACTAATGTGCCAATAGAACAAACACTCCAAATAGTACAAAATATGCTCACAGCAAACAAAACTCCACATAAACTCACTCACGAAATCATAACACTCACAAAACTCATCAAATCACAAAATTACTTCCCATACCAACACAAATTCTAAAAACAGAAAGACGGCCTCCCTATGGGTTCCCCAATCTTAGGCATCCCATATACATTTAGTTAAGTATCTTTTAATTATAGTTTAATAAGTGAATTCAAGATGATTACATCAAGCAACTTTAAATGTCAGTAAGTAGGGGTTTTTTGACCAAATACACCAATAAGTATAAAATTTTAAATATTTAATTTGAAAAGAAGTGTCAGTTTTTGCAAGTTTAATAATGTTTAGAAATATTTTTAAGGACTATAATTTTCTTTATTTGTCATTCCTAACCTTGTCATTTTATTATTATTTGATCCATTTTTCATTTCTCCAACTACTTGAAATTTCAATACAGCTCTGAAAGATCATAAATTCAGTGTTTTCAAGTAAATTACTGTTACTATAAAATAAGTAATAGCCAACACTCATCTCAATATTATTGAAAATTATTAGTGAAAATTACCTTGAAAATTATTAGTGAAAATTACCTTGAAAATTATCAGTTTTATAAAAAAATGTGAAACATATCTAGCGACGAAAAAATGCCTGGCAATATGCTTAAGGTCAGGATACTGTTTCCAGGGGTAAAGGAAAATTTTTAGAACTGCTAAACCAAAGGTTGATAGAAAAACTTATGCTCCAACTTCGACCTACATCTACGGACGTACCTACATCTATGGATTGCCCTCGGCTTACAGCTGTTTCATTCAGTGGGTGGTACACAAACTTTAATTAGGAGCTATTGGGGTAATTGTAATAAAAAATTGAATGAGATTTTGAAAAAATCACAAGACTTACTTCATAATAAGAACATAATCCTTTTTCTTTAGTGTAATCTCCGGGAAGTCCTGCTCCTGTTGTTGCAGCTCCAAAACCATTAAATGTATTGTCTTTCAATGTATATGTTCGAGCAATAAAAGGAAACCCTACAATAAGTTTACTAGGATCAGCACCTCTTATTACCAACTCCCTCATAAAATAATCCTAAAAAATAGATTTGTACATAATATTATTTAACTTCATCTTCCCTTGAGCTAATAGTTTTACACTGAAACACTTGAATTTATATTAATATAGCACTTACTTTTTGATATTGTAAAATTTTATAAAAATGTATGTGTGTGTGTGTGATTGTGACTGTAAGTGTATTGTATGTGTGATATCAATGGAATATCAGGGTTCTACCTTTACCTTTTGATTTTCCCCTTAGCATTAGTACATATTAGCAACAACAACTTGAAACAACTGTGACATAGCTTTTTAATTTAAAGAAATAAAACCTCAACCACAAATAAAACTTTTCATTTATACCCTTATGTACATTTTAATAGAAAATCAATTATCTTAGTGAAAATGTATTTATAATTTTTTTCTAATAATTCCCTTTGAATATGATTGCTTTGCAATTGAAATCCATAAAAGGGTGTAACTAAAAAGTTCACATCTCTGTTAATAGCTTTTATTTATTTTAATTAAAAAATTAGTACAAATTGAGAAAAAGATTCACAAATAAACATTACTAGAATAATGCACACACAAAATAGCATATCCAAGATAACTTACTGTTGAAGGACCTTTATTTCCTGAAGTATATAGAGGAGAATCAGGTTCTGTGACCGGAGAGTAAGCAGAACTTGTAAAGTAGGTCTGTACTCCAATCCAGTCCAAATTATTACTCATAGTTGTTATATCAAAACCTGAGAAGAAAAATAAAGATATCGAACTTATTTATCAATTAATTTAAAACTCTACCTTACTGATATTTCTCAGGAAATGCATTTTGTACTTAGTCCGTGACACTCGGTTGCATACAGACTTAAGTTTTGTCCATGTATCTGAGCATTGAACAATGGACTGACTTAGTAGAAAATGTGTTTGCTGGGGGGAAACTTCAATAACTACTAATTTTTTGCCAAGTAAATTGAGAAATAATTGTTTATTCAAAAACTCAAGACGTACAGCCCAACAATTGCAACATCAAAATATTTCTACTGACCATGCTCTAGCATTTCAAAATTCATTTAGAACCCTCATTCTATAAATCTACCAATTAAGAAAATAAATGATGCCTGGATATTCCTTAAAATTCCTTTAAGGGCTGGATAAGGCCTTAAAAAGTATCTTTTTAAATGACGTTTTAAAAATAAGAAAAAGGCTGTAGATTTATTTTTAGCACTAAATAAATTTTTTTAGACTTATAAATTGTGATAGTTAAATCAAACTTGTGTTTTCTTATTACTTCCTAGTTTATTCCTTTTTTAATAGCTACTAGTGTTACCCGGCGCACATTGATGCTCCAGAAATCATAATTTTTGCAAAACGAAAAGCAAGTCAAACATCTAAATAATTATATTTCATTTACTGCAATGCTAGAGGATAGTCTATGTTTTTCTTCATTTCATTAGGCGTATAAACATGCAAATTTTAGGTGTACCAACACATGAGCATGCAACATATAATTGTCTATGATAAAAGCTCGAATGTTCCAAATTTAATCCAGCAATAGCCAATGGTTGTCATTGTTCCTTGTTTATGGTTATTGCAAACGCAAGATGAAAAGAAAATTGTAGTCATTTGAAATCGATAGTTAGATCTGATGAAATGATCGGTATTCATGGAATTAAAACCATCTCTCCTATGAACTGGCCACCTCTGATTTCTCCCTGGATCAAGTCAAGTGTCAGTTTTTTTGTGGTTAATCTGTTTCCATTGCACAGTTTTGATTAATTCAAATTTTGCAAGAATATTATCGGCAATCCTACTTTTAATATTAATAAGTGTGATAGCAATAATTGTACATAGAATTTAGCAATTTTAAAAAGTTTAAAATAATTAAAAATGTAATTTTATTTTTACATTACGTTTATAATTTTTTTAAATTAATTTAAGTGCAGATCCCTGTAAATGGATCTACACCAAACTTCACACAAACCATCTTGGGAATATGTTCAACAATCACTCTAAATTATATTAACTTTTGTTTACCAGGTTAGAGGTCCATAAGATACATACATACAAACATACACCAGTTTTTGAACCATCCTAAGCCTTCAGGGCAGAACCCTGTGGATGCATCTAAATGAAACTTCTCAAAAATCATCTTAAATTTATGTTAAACAATCCCTCCACATTTTGTTAACTTTTGTTTAGTGGTTTAGGCGTTCATAAGATACATACATACATACATTCATACACACATACAAGCATTCATTTATATATATATATATATATATATATATATTTTTTTTTTTTTAGTTAATTTTTGGTTGGTAAAGATATATATATATATATATATATATATATATATATATATATATATATATATATATATATAGAGAGAGAGAGAGAGAGAGAGAGAGAGAGAGAGAGAGAGAGATTAACGTAAATCCTTTTCTAGTAATTATATTTTAAAACAATTGTTATAATTTGTTTACATTTCTATTCTATTTATTAAAGTCTGGCTACATGTTTTATTAAATGTTTCCTTAAATTTTAATTATAGTTTTCATAATATAATTTGTCTAAAATTAAAAAGTTATTACCTAAGTGAATACGTAATGGCTTACTTGCTGACGCATTTTAAAACATTCGTTCCTTTTACAAAGCTAACCCTCTACTGGCAGCATCGTGTTAGGTATCTCTACTGCATCTGTTGCATAGTGTTTGTATATCTCGTATTTTTCTAAAGTTGTTGAATTTTGAACTTTGAAAAATACGAGATATACAAACACTATACAACAGATAAAGAAAACATATTAAATGATCACACACATTTTGAACCCAACAGCCTTTTCCATTACATGACACACAACCAAAATAACCCACCCTATCCCACAGTCATAAATCCATCCCGTTACAGCCTTTGTACCTAACACGATGCCGCCAGTAGAAGGTGAGCTTCGTAAAAGGAACGAATGTTTTGAAATGCGTCAGCAAGTAAGCCATTACGTATTTATTTAGTTAAGTACTTTTTAATTATAGTTTAATCAGTAAATTCAAGATGATTACATCAAGCAACTTTAATATAATTTGAGTTACAAAATATGAAAAAATTATTATTTTTAAAAGTACTGGGGCAGGTATATTTATAAAACTAATGCACAATGATAACATAATGTCAAATAATAAATTTCAAGCTTCAAAATGTTTAAACATTGAGTTAGAATGACCCCATTTACAAAGTTTATAGCTTTCTATTATTAATCGACAAAATTAGGATATCATATTAATTCTTGATTGTAAATTACCCATACTGTGCTTGAGAATTTTACATCTACTTCTCAAGACGAATATTCAAGCTTTCTTGAGTTTATTGCTAGTACACATGGACAAAGGTGCTGTGAGTTAATGAAAGTGTATATGCGCTATTTTCATAAATATAATAAGGTTATGTCACAGCACTATTTTGTAATAGATTTCAGGAGGAATGAGGCCTAATGACGATAACGTAATGAACCCGGTGTGACTGAAACGTTGCCTGTGTAAATAGATAGTTATACCTGACTAGCAAGTCAACCACATTTATTATTAAAATAATAATCTCTGTGAATGTAAACATGGTTAGCTATTGTTTTGATTTAGACATATCACATAGCTTCTAAAAAAATGTAGTCAAATTATCAGTAAATGTAATTAACAATCTCAATAGTCTGAGACTCAAGTTATTTGCAATACCAATTATTTATGATTTTTTCTTGCTTTTTTAGAATTTTAAGTTTGGTTTAAAACTAAATTACTTCATTTTCTCAGGATACAATTTACTATTACACATTGAATATAGATTCCAAGAAAACAATGACTCATTATTATACAAACATATTAGCATTACTAACTGTGCATTACTCTTGTAGCTAATAACATGACCTTCAACTCTGATTCACATGGGACTTCAACTCCATGTTAATTCACAGCCAGACAGTGATATATTTATGACCAAAATGAAAATAATGAATCTATAAACCAAAGCTACATGAATCAAACGCATTAAACCAAGCATTTAATATGTATGTACAAAGTACTTTCATACTGAAAACCTAAAATGATTTAGGAATTTGTTGTAAAATAAAGTTGAAGTATAAAAAAAACAAAATAAAATAGCGGTTTTAAAAATCCAAAAGTAAAAATTCATAAATTTTTCAAATAGTTCAATAGGACTAATGAGATAAAAGCTACCTAATTTTACCTTTTATTTAAATTTTAAAATCAATTTTGCTTGAGAGTTTCTCACAATATTCACAATTAATATTGTACCTGATGAATATTAACAGACAGCACTTTCAGTCAATTTGGTAGCAATCACTGATCGTTAATTTACCCTCATGAATTATTTCCACCCAGGGACGTTCTATTTTTCCTCACAATACTTGGTTCAAAGTTATTGCCTCATGTAATAAAAATTTATTTTTATTTTAAACCCAAATGTTTTATTTTTTGTTTAATACTGCTCATAACTGTTTGGATAGTAACTCTTAGATATTTTATAAAATATTTAATTTAGTAACTAGGTTGTTTACTTCAGTAAACTTTTTTTTAAACTAAATAAATTAATTGCAGTTTTGTGTTGTACATCTTGAGGTTTTCCTATAATTACACTTTTGGTATTAACTTGGCAAGAAAACCATTAACTACTTACTGATAATACTGATACTTACTTCTGATGCTGAAAAATATCAGTAAGTAGTGGTTTTTTGCCAAGTTAATACCAAAGTATAAATAAATTGTTTTTACTACTACATATGTAATAAAAATTTTCATTATTAAAAATTATTCTTAAAATTTATTTTGAATACTAGTTTTAAAATCTTAGCATGAAATTGAATAGTTTTGTCACTATGGAAAAAAATGTAAACCAAATTCTCATAAAACATATTCTTACTTAACTCAATTTAAATTTCCAAATAATCGAATCAATCCAATTGATATATCAGTTATTGTTAATACAAGTATCAATACCAAATATATCATTGCTGGAATTTCAGATTAAAATACAAAAAGTATGAGTAAATCATTTATATATGTTACAATTTTGTACAAGAAAATGGTTCAAATAGGTAATAATATTTTGTTGCTAAATTTTACTTATAACCAATAATGTTTTCTTAAACAAACTTTTTGCTAAAAATATGATCTTATATTGATTAAATTGGTTAATTTTCGATTGATAAAAATTTAGAGATTTATGAGTTAAAAAAAAAAAAAAATACCTGCATCAATTAAATTTGGCCATTGCGGAACTATTGCAGCAAGTTCTAAGTTAAATAATCTAAAAGCTGTTTTCAGTTCTATCATGAGTGAAGCATAGTTTTCCTTATCTGATACTGGTCCCATTGCACAGTTATTCTTAAACATATTAAAAAAAACATCAATTAAGTTAGAACACTATTGTTAACTGTAACATTAAATGTAGAATTCTTGGATTTTGTAGTCCATTACATTCGGTGAATCTTATTAATCACTTAAATAATAGTATAATTGCTAAGTGGCAATTTTCGTCAGAGTCTTCTGATCAGATTGCCACATAGCGATCGAAAACGTTCTGTCTCAGTAAGTTTGAAAAAATTTACAAAAAAGTTCGGATAGTCGTAAACTATTGTTAAAGTGATTAATTAATTATAGGTTTCATAAGAACTGATTTACTCTATAATTTAAAAATAACAGTTCAAAGTTTTCTTCATTCAAACCCAATGGAATTTTTATAAAATATTTTATATCCAAGTGCTTAATAAACCTTGGAGTATTGAAAACCTTGCTTAGTAATGTTGGAAACAGCAGGATGGAATCATCTTAATCACTTACATTTCTCATATCTATAACAATGATGAGGTAATATTTTGAGTAGATATTATTTGGATTTTTATATTAAATCTAAATTTAAGGGAAAACATCTAAAGTGAAGTTTTGTGCTGCCAAAATTTAACTAAATACAGATAATAATTAAGGTTTTTTTAAATAATTAATTCCATTTGTATAAATTTCAAGAATAACAATTAATACTTTTAATATTTGACTTTGACAGTTATTGTCCTTACTTTCATTTAATCGTTCTATTTGAACTTTAAAATTAATACCTGCTGATCTTTTAATTGTAAGTACAACCCTTGATGATGATAACTTAATGAGTCCAAAAACATTGTGTCAGTAAGTTTTTCATAAATTTAATTAAATTATAAGTTTGGCAAGTTGTTAATTATAAAGTTAAAACATAACACTTTTACCAAGACCAACGAAAAAAAGCCATGAATTTTGTTTAATTAGGATATTTTTAAAATATCTGCTGGTAAGTTGGGTGTTTAGGGAAAAAAAAAATAAACCAAAGTAAATCAAATTTGTTCCAAAGTTCGATTTTGTTATAGGTAGTGATTATAGGTAATAAGCATATTTAAACTATTATACAAACCTTGTTTTAAAAAAAACACATATTTTTAATTAAATATATTACTGTACCTGCCAACACTTTGGATATTCCCAGTTTAAAACTAGTCCTTGGAAACTATTTTTCTGTAAGTAACGCGCAGCATCGTAGATAAATTTTGTTCTCAGAGTCTGATTCTGAACAAGGCGACTATATTTATCTGAACCAGACTCTTCCCAGCCTCCCAGATTTAACAAAACTTTTACACCATCTTTTGAATAAGCTGTTACTTGTTCATATAAACCTGAAAAATAATTAGTGAATACTTTTCATTTTGTAATATTTAAAATAACTTCTTTTAGGGTGTTAAAGAACTAAGTTAAAGAATTTTTTTAACCCTTTAGACTCCACTGCATAAATTGGCAATGATGGTATGGGATTTAGCTCCGACGAAGCAAGCAAAAAGCTGGGGCAGTTCTCCAAAGCAGCACAACACCCATAAATGTTTTTTGTCGTATCTACTCAAAAGCTGGATATAACCCAGTTTTATTCCTCTGGCATTCCACTTCGAAACCAATATAGTTTGGCTTTTTTAAATTACAGCGGGACAATCTTTGGGTTTTGTATTACCATTGTACAAACCTTACTTTTTTACAAGTTGATGGTTTAGGTAAAAATCTAATAATAGAACAACACATACCGCTGTTTCAAATCGTCACAAAGTGTCTTGGTTTCACATACATAAGTACTAAGTTTCAAATGCCTGTTTATGGAATATATAAATCATTCAATTTTCATTTCTTTTTTTAAAAAGTTAATAGTGTTGAAGTTTGTTTTAAAGTCTCTCTTTGGTGAATTGATTATTTATTTGTTTTGTTTTATTTTGCTAAAAAATCCGGGTTTATTATACACTAGTAGAATAGTACTTACTCTTGTGGAAGGAATACTGCAAGCAGCAGAGGGATCAAGATACCACTTTTATACTGACAGGTATTACACTAATCTCAAATTAGCAAGGGAACTAAAAAAAATGAAATGTCATGTAACAGGGATCACCAATTTAAACAGAAAAGGTCTCTCAGAAAAATGAATAAGACAAAAACAAGAAAAATAAAGAAAGGAGATACTTTAGTATTGAAGTCCAAGACAATATTGGTGCGCTCATTTCGAAATATAAAAGAGAAGTTTCAGTTATTTCAACACTTTATGAAAATAAAATGATTCCTATAGAGCAAATAACTAAAGACGGTGTGAAAGAAGTACTGACTAAACCCCTAACAATCTGCAAATATAATGAGCATATGGGTGGATTGGATTTAAGCAATCACTATATCACATCTTATCCTCAGATCAAGAAGGGTGTGAAATGGTATAAAAAAATATTTTTTTTGGATTCTGGATTGCAAATTTATATGTACATTTTAAATAAAATGTCAATCATAAAATAAAATCTAAATTATAGTAAAAAACTGATTCAGCAACTAATTGGAAAGAACCATAGTGAATTTTCAAGAAGGCAAAAGCGCTCTAGATCCTCACTGTTTGATGACGAGTGACTTCACCATTTTTCTTTCCACACTCCATGCATATGTCAAAAGAAGAGGAGGGAGTATAAGGTTTGCAGTGATTGATCTAGAAAAGGTGCAGTAAAGAAAAGAATACACTACTTACTGCCTCTTATACCATGGCAATCCCGCTTTGTATATAGGAACATGTTTTTAATAATTCCACAATCAAGTGAAATATAAAGTTAAAACATTATATTATTAATTAAATATGTGATTTGTTTACATGTAAAACCTAAACCTATACTTAATATTTCTTTATTGCTAAATGAAATTGTATAATTGTAAAATATTAATTATTTAAAACCTTTATAAATGACAGCATAACTGAAAGGAAAAATGTGTTACGAGCCATTAGAGCGGTATCCATATTGCTAATGTCGGAGTAGACGCGGCAAAATCATATACCGGTTCATACCTAGGTTCTGAGTGTCGTTCCAAAAGATCGTTCTTATTGTCTGATTGCAAAAGGTTTTTTAAAATTGTATTTTATTGTTCAACATATTAAAAAGTGAAGTCAGATACAGACTGGAAAAAATTTCAGCATGAACATCTGCTGACCAATTTAGTCTACCACAAGGGGAAAAAGCTTCCCCTTCAGCAAAACATTCATATAACTTAAGTTAAAATGTACATCTAAAAAAAAGGTTCAAAATTGTAGAAAATATTGCATATTAAATCAATTTCTTGAACACAATATTGTATAAATCAATTCTTTTCATGCCATAAATGAGAATAGTGGGAACTGATGACTTTGCTCACCCTAATATGAATTATACCGCAACTATGTTGTAATTACAAATGAGACCTTAATGAATAAAAGAACACTAGCCAAGTATTTAGTTCCAATCTATCTCCATTTGTAGTGAGCATTTTACAAGTTTGCCAATATTCAATTTTGTTTTTTGGTAAACCAGTTTATGTATTATCGCCTTGACCCCCCCCCCATTTCATTATTCAACATCCCCTTTTGGAATAAATGTTACAAATAGTTATTATTAACTTACAAGCACAATTATCAATTTTTGGTGCACAAACACAAGCATATAGGGGTGTAGTAAATCCCATTTTATTGTTGTCATAAAATACTACTATTTTATCCCTGGAAAAAAATTTAATGTGTTATAATAATAATATTGTAAATATATTATACCTTACTTTTGTAGTAAAATATTTTTATAACAAAAATGTATGATTTTTTTAAAAAATACTTTGACATTTTTGTTAGTAACTTCTTGGTATTATCAATATTTCCTTTATTTTTTTTTTAAATTGTTGTTTTAATAGGTGAATGATTACATCACTTCTTATATAAATACAAATTTCAAACATAAATTATTAAAAAAAAATTTCTACCATTAGTATTTAAAAAATGATTGTTTTTAGGTAAAATAATAAAAACAATTTATAAAAAAGAAAATGCATGAATTTTTACAAAGCTTTGTAACAATGATAAATATAAAAATATTATTATTTTTACACTGATGTCTCCAAATATTAGTTCATCTTTGCTGTCAGCACTATAAAACAAATTTTGTAGAAGACGTATTTCTTCTTCTGATGTAAAATCATTCATTTTGTACCAAAAAGCAGCAGAAATACTAGAATATACTCTACAAAAAAATTTAAACACTCTATAGTATAAATGAACACTTAATCTATGTCAAAGGTAAAAATAATAAAAGCAGAAACAGACATAAAATAAATTAGAGAAACCCACATAAAAAATTTTCTGCTTTGTAATTAGACCAGATTGATCACATTCTACTAATTAGTGAACTAATTTGTCTAGAAGACAGGATATCTGTACAAAACACATTTTTTGGTAGGAATAGTCCACCAGACAGACTGAATGGTATATAAAGTTTTACATTCAATATATTTTAATTTCGTATTCTGTCAACTAAAAATAAATTGCCTGGTTGATCCCTCTCAGCAAGTGTTTGAGTGTTAATTGCTTCCCCAGTATTAAATGGGAGATATTAATTTTCCATGATAAGTGATTTTGATACTTCTATTACCTTCAACGGACCCAAATACAAATATAACTGCATTATGTGTTTGAACGCTGAACAATCGAAACTGTCTTGGTCATTGTTTTCAAATGTTTTTATTTCTTGAAGTTCTGTATACATTTTAAACCTTATTACAGAATATCTCCAAATAACTTAATTTTTGACAAACATATATAATTTTTTTACATCTGTATCCTACTAAACTTTGAAAGACAAAAATTAGAGCGTTTAATAATGTAGACTTAGTATACTGACATCTACAATCTATTCATCATATTCGGCACCTTGCTATTTGTCAGTGGTTCCTTATCATAGCAATGGACAGCCTTTATGGAATAGTTCATACAGAGTCTAAAATTTCCTAGCTATTCTCTCCATGAATCAGCTGACAGCAGAAGACAGACTAGAACAACTGTTAGAACAACAGCCTACATCTCTACTGCACATTACAGGCCTACAAAATAACAGCGCAAATTCTTTCTTTACAGTATGTCCTACGCAACTTTATTCAAATGTCAACTAAATCTAAAAAACTTCAATATTTTAGAAATCTAAATGGCTCATGTGACTTCTACCTTATCAACCAGTATGGCTTGCAGACTTTAATGTTATTTCCCTTTTGTTAGTATGGAACAAGATATTACTAACCGCAGTAACTAACCATGTCTCTCGGCATCTATGACTCTTTCTTCTGTTACTATTCTGGTCTGAGGGCTTTCATTTTGAAAAAAGTATTGTTTTATCAATTCGAACCTCACCTTTGTACTGGTCTGAGTTGGAGAATGAATACATCTCTAGGAACAGCCTCATTATAACATCATAAGCAATGAAGTATACAAATAATAAATGCAAGGTTTTCATGTTTTATTTATATGTCAATATGTATAAATGTACATTACAAGTAGTTCAAGTTCAAGATAAAATTAACAGTGTAAAAATATTCAAGTTGTATTTGATACTTACCATTATCTATATCTGCCCATTTACTAAATGATTGTATAGTCAATGTTGAACTATTGAGCGCTGCTAAAGCATAAACAATGTGTGTACACAAAGATGCATTTATATTACGTGGGTAAAAACTTGCTATGCCATCTCTAAATGGGGCATAGTGAGAGAAATAGCATATTACCTTAGGGTATATAACCATATCTGAAAAACAAATATGAACAAAAATTGTTTAAAGTCAATTCATACTTATGTCAACAAAGAAAAATTTTATTTTAGTTACTTTTTATTAAATAATTACAATTAACATAAATAAAGTAACATAACCTAAGCATTGAAACAACTGTTCTACCACATAACCTATAATATAAAACCAGCTGTTTTATGAAATCATTTATCATTTACTTTAAGCCAAATGGGAGGAAATATCTATATTGTGTACCCAGCTCCTTTTGTATGTTTTCTCCCTAAATCTTTTGTAAATAAATACTAAAATTAATTCATTGAATTTAATTAATAAATTAATATTTGAAAAAACTGTATTAACATTAATTGTCATTCTAAAAGTTAAACAAAAATGTATTTGAACTTGAGTGGATCAGTGGCGCACTCAGAAAATAATTATGGGGGGCTGACCGGGAGACCCTTAGCCAACCAACGGAAAACTTTTTAAAAATTCGTAAGAATAACCGGTATTTTAAGGCATTACTTCCAGTTAATTTTAGCTCTTTGAGTGCAAGTTTTGAGTAGGGACTATAGAATGAATGATATAACCCAGCAGATAAAATAAGATTTTAGGTTTTATTTTGACAAAATCTTTTTAAATCAGCTGTCTTACAAAACAAAATTGAGTCTTCTTTTGGCCTTCTTCAGTATGGATAATACACTGTCTGTGTCAACTGGAATTGCCCTGTGGATATTAAGATTGGCTAAGCCATTTAGCCTACTATCAGACATCGTGTTTCTTAGGTATGTCTTGATTCTCCGAAGAGTGGAAAAGGAGCGCTCTGCTGTGCTGGTGGATACAGGTATAGTGATGAAAATCTTAAGTAGGATATGGATGTTTGGAAAGATTGTTTTATCACAAATATTTAGAAAAGCAATTGCATTGACATGGTGTGCATTGTGTTGTTGGAGAAAAGCTTGCCAAACTTCCATTTCTGCCATCAACACGTTTAAGTTGTTGTTTTCCAAATCTTCTTCATAAACTTTTTTTTTCCTTTTTTTTCTTGAGGGGGCTACAGCCCTCTTAGCCCCCCCCCCCATGGGTGTGCACCTGGAGTGGATGAATAAAAAGTATTTTATAAAGTCATGTATAAGGAAAGTCTGAACTAATAGAAGGAATTGATTAAAAACACCTCATATCAAACTTAGAGCTTATTTTTAAACTATTGTTATTTAATGTTATATGATTTTACTTTATTATTGAATAAACATTATTTAGTAGTTTCATTTGTTTAGGCTAAATATGTAGCAGCCTTTCAATTACAATCAACTGCTGTTATACATATGGTGTTAATTATGTTTATTTTAATATTAATAGAAATACTACATAGAAATACAATAATTATAGTACAGGATCAAATCCATAGTTTCTGTAACAATAAAATTACAAATGATCACCATTATTATTTATAAATACACTGTAATAAATTACATATATACATCAGTTTATGTCAAATTGAAATAATATCAATATATCTATAAAAACAACTAATAACTTCATTATAAAAATGATTAGAAACAAATTGGGAGCCCATAAAGAAATATATATATATATATATATATAAAATGACAACATTTGTTTCAAATGAAAAAATGATTTTGCAACAACATTCTTACTACAAAAGTTTCACCTAAATGCCTCTTCATTGAAAATAATATTTTTCTACCTTCAACCCAATGTTGATTGCATCATTCAATGACATATGTAGATTGTATTATTTTCTGCAGACTTTATACTGACACGACTTATGTCTTATCAATAGTGAATCAAACACATGCGTTGTTTTTGTTTTGTGTCTTTAATGTTAAGTCTTGCTGATGCATGTTAATGTATTGTCATCTCCATGTTTCAGATAAACATGTAAAACATATTTTTCGTAACAAATTTTCTTGCCTCTCAAAACTGTCACCTTAAGGACAGATATTGATAACTATCCCGGAATGACAGGAATAAAATAAGATTTCTATCTCTGTCCTAATGGGTTCTTATAACCAACTACACAGCTGGTAACTTAGGTCAACCTTTTATTTTATTCTATACTTCTTCTATCATTCAGTTGTGTTGCAGTGGATAACGAGTGTGAATATTTATAATATACACATTTAGGAGTCAGAAAATCCCCACAATGCTGAGCAGAATCTTCAAGACTTCTCAAAATTACACGTGTTTATGCTTTAGCCTGGCAAAAAATGTATGAATTTTTTTCAGTGAAACATTTGTAACAAGAGTTGTTTATCTTCATGCACTCTTTCTTTTTTTATCAACTATGGTGGTTTCCTCAGTTGGAAGAAGATGAACATGAGAACTTTATTGGTCAACAAGATATTGAGTAGTGTCACTAGCATAACAAAGTATGCTATTGCTTATGTTATGTACCCAACTGCTAAATGGCCGCTAAGGCCTGAATGAAATGGAATGTTTAATGCTTTAAAGTTGTTATTCTTTTGAAAATTATAATAAATACAAATAATCAGAATCTCTATATATGTGTGGTGTTTGTGTGTGTGTGTGCGCATGAGTGTCAGTGTTTGAATATGTGTTGTTTGTGAGTATCTATATATTGTGTGTATCTGTATGTTGTGTGTATTGCCTGTATGACCAAAAATGTAATTTCCAGCAAAATTAATTATAAAATGGCATATACAAGAAAAATGAACAATATATACATATTTTTTTTAATGTCATAAAATGTTGTAGTTTGTTATATAACTAGATGACATACTCCACATATTCAAAACTAAATATGCTTTCCAAGTATTTGTATTATGGAATAGGAACTACAGCAAACAAATATCAAAGTTATCTTGACATGAATCTTAGTGTAAATAAAAATCCTCTTTCTTAATCTCAAAATATGCAACAAGTAAATTTTTTTTTTAAGTAAATGTCCAGAAAACGTTTAGCAAATTAAAAATTAAAAAGTGCATTTATATATTTTTAATTTGGCTCTATACTACTTCTTGGGAACTTTACTTTAAGTAATTAAGCATTAAGTAAAAAAGTTATATGAAAAAAATTTGAAATTATAAAACAGCAAATATTTATTAGAAGTGAATGATGTTTCTGCTAAAAATATTTTGAAGTGTAAAAAAGTACACAAACAAATAAATTGAATCAGCTCAAAATGGAAGTTAAAATATATTATGTTTAATTTTATTATCAGTTTCTAAAGCTGTTCGGAAAACTAATTACTATTTGTACAACAAAGAAAGTAAATGAATTATGTTAAACATTTATAGGATTTAGAATTAAATCTCAAAACCAAAATTATTCATTTACTTTCATCATGTTCTAAATAAATGAAATTATCAGACTTTTAAAAATTATACACTCAAACTACATACATGCTATTAAAAAACTTCAAAATTATCAAGATATTAACTTGATAAACCTAACTTACCTCCATTACTGCTCCCATAGCTCCCATTGTATATATAGATAGCCAGAAAAAAAACTAAAGTAACTGGCTTTGTTTTTAAATTAAACATTTTTACTAAACTTGAACACTAAAATATCAAAAAATTTACAAACACTCATAAACCATTATTATTTTCTATTCTTTCAATAGTTTTTAACAGAAAACTACATTTTAGTTACCAGTATTTCATATCAGTGTATTTTATAAACAAAATAATGTAGCTGCTGGAATCATTACTACATATATATTACGACCTACATGATCTAGATATGGCATAGCCTACATTTATGACCTGGATATGAACTCTCTCTTACACACATATATTTGCACTGTATGTGTATGTGTATATGTAAGTGTATGTGTATGTATATGTTTGTTTTTATTAAACTTATTTCATTTATGTTTTTAATTAGTAACCAACAAGTATGACAAATTAATTTGTAGTTATTGCTTTATTTAATTAAAAAGTAATAAAAAATGAAAACCCAAGTAGCAAAGTATTCCTTTACAAGTCTTATTAAACATTGAAATAATTATAAGGTTAATGAAATTGACTAAAACTGTATTTTGTATTAGAAGTGTTTAAACCAATTGTAACCCTTATAACCAATTGTGCAGTATGATTAAAATCTAAAGACTGTTATAGACATATTGTAAGTAGCATTTATCATATTTAAAATTTACTGGCCTGTGAGTTTGGGTAGTGTATGTTTTTTAAGACTGTGAAAAACAATCATTCTTGGTTACAGACATGAGGACATTTTTTTGTATTTTGACCAAACTTGTGAATCTTTTAAGATTGCTAAGCTTTTCTTTTTCTATGTAAGATAATTGTGTATAGCTTTTCCAGCTAGGATTCTATTTTACACTTCAACTCGACAAGTTATGTAATATACATTGTTTTAAAGGCAGTAATTATTTATTAAAAAAATAGAATATTCACCTTGTATTAAAATACAAATTAATAAATATCTATTTCTTATTGGTTACAATTTTTTAATAACTAGTGAACAATCTATGTTAATCACATTTTATGGAACCATGTTATTTACTGAATTATACACATTTCAAAAAATACAGAACCATTAGTTTTACCAATGCCATTCAATGTGTTTGTAAGATTACTAGAGCTTGATATGTGATTGTTGAGTAGTTTAACATTTCTTGTGGTTTATTTACATCAGTGATGTGTCTTGATCTTTAGCCTTAGAACTGATATAAAAATATCTCTTATTAAAAGTAGTAGTTAGCTTGCAACAGATACAGATATAATAAAATATAGAAAATATAATTAAGACAACGTGTACTTGTAATATTAGATTTAATTATTACAAATTAACATTTTACACTATGGAATTTGTGGTAATTTTGTTTTATGCTTTTGTTTAATCTCTCATTGTTATTTTTATCATAGTTTTATTCAAAACTTATTTTAATATAAGAAATAATGATTTAAATCTCAGTTTGTTTATATAAAATGAAAGAATAAATACCAAAACAACAATCAATAGAAACGTGTAAATAATAAGTTGAACAATGTTAATATTGTAGTATGAAAATAAAAGATATGAAGGATACATGTTGTTACATGCAGATTGGATTATATAAATCAAGAGCATTGTGGATTTAAACATTATAAATATAGTTACAATTATCTATAAACAAAACAGCACTGGTAAAATTAATATGAAAAATTATTCATGTATTGAATTAAAAATTTAATTTACTAATTTTTAAATAACTAGAAATGCAAAAACTCTGTCCAGGTATATTATATGTCAACAAAAACACAAGTCATAATTGAATACATAAGTACAATACAATATTACTAATCCAATATTTTTGGAAATATCTGAAAATTTTTATTACAAAAGTAACAAAAGCCACCTTGAAAAACTACACAATCAAAACCATTTAGAAAAACCTAACGTTCACCCCTGCAATGGAAGACAACCACAAAATAAACTTGCTAGACAAAAGTCAACAGTATACACAACTTCAAAATATCCATGAAAGCAACAACTACTGACCATAATACATAACACTACTGACCGTCTAAACACCTAATACAGCACAAACATGCCTTGTTTATAAGCAATTTGGTGTCATCTATAATTCTCATGATACAAAAAGACTATGATGAAGAACTCAACACAATAAAATACATTACCCCACAAAACAAATATAAACACACACTCATTGACAGCATATTCAACAAAATTAAACACCTTCAATAAGCTGCACCTTTAAATCATAATACAAACAAAAAACTGACCTCTACCACTTTTCACAACAAAGACACAAAAAAAATTGCTTCCACTTCCAGAAAACTCAATTCACATCTCAAACAAAAATACTTAATAAAAACATACAAATTCCAAAACGGCTAACTGAGAAATACAATCTACCAGAATGTATAAAATAGTGTAATTACTGCTCTAGCTTCTACATTGCCCAAACTAGTAGATCATTTAACACAAGATTCAAGGAACATATCAATAACAAAAACAAACTTGAAATCTACCTAAGCAATATACGTACAAGACAACCAACAAGCATATACAAACATCTATACTAATTAAAACTTTCTCCATGTACTAAACTGTAGCAAAAAACTAAGCACTACCAATATAGTATAATAGAAAAACAACATATTTTAAATGAACACACACTTTAAATCGAATACCTTTTCCCACAAAATAGTATACAACTCACATAACCTCAAGCCTCAAATCAATATATCACAAACTTGCAAACTTTAGTAAATGCAATCAGTAGCAGGTAGGTTTGGTAAATGAAACTACTATTTTGAAATGTGTCAATCCAGTAACCTGTTATAATTTTCTCTAAATGTGAAACAAATATTTATGAAATTCAATTGAATCCCATTTAGAAATTTTGTGTTTAGTTTCTTATGTCATCTTATGAAATTTTATACTTCAAAGAACCTTATATAAAATTTGATTGTGATTTTATAGCATAAAACAAATTATTTTAGAAATAAGTAACACTATACAAAAAAACAACAACTGTAATTCATTTTCTTCATTTTATTGACTTTGGTAATAAGTGATATTACTATTACAAGAATCTGTTGAATTTATTCAGGATTAAGTTGGAAAACTGAAAAACAATTTTTAATATAAAAGTTACAATATTTTATCTAATGTTACTTATTTTAACACTTTTTTTCTATTCTAACATTTTTTGTAAATTTATTTTATAATAACACCTGTAATTTTTTTGTTTCATTGTTTTTATATTTTTTACTTGAGTATAGATTATTATGCAGTATTATTAAGACAAAATCTTTGACATTTAAGAAAAATACGTAGACTAAGAAAGAATTTAACAAAACACTGTATTTATCAAATCAATTAATTATATTGTTACTATCAATGTATTATGATTTGTGTACAAGAGATTACAACTGAGAACAATCTATTATTAGACTTTAGGTCTGCAGAAACTGAAGAAACCACTGTTTCAAAACAAAAACCATTTAGTCCTCTATTTTGAGAATTGGATTTGAAAAATTCTGAAACATATAATATAAATAAAACAATAGAAAAATATTTATAAATCCTGTTGAACATATTTTATAAATTATTCAAAGTTATAAACATCCAACCCATTGCTGAAGGCTACCAGGAGTTATGTATCATCAATTATTTTCTGCAGACCATAACTGTCTAGAGATATGTGTCATCTATAGTCAGTTGTTAAACATTTAGTCTGTTTGACCCTTGTTAACATTTTATTGTCTCTATTCTTCAGAAAAGTGTATACAACATATTTCTTTGGCAACTGTTTTAACGTCTTCAAACTATCACAATAAAGAAAGATATTTATATCCATCCTCGGAATGACAAAACAAATAAACTAGAATTTGTATTGCTATGTTAATTGCTTCTTATAACCAATTTAACAGCTAGCCATTTACGCCAAAACTTAGTCTAAGTCTTTTCTACTTCATTGTTCAGTTACATCTTGTTTGTGTCCTGTGATGACTATTTTGAGATCGTCTGAATTGAATCACATGCTATTTGAAAATGAGAATAAACTTATGGATATTGATAGTAACATTGACGATTTAAAGTGATTGTCCCCATGTAGTTTTTCAAGTGTAATTAGTTTCAAAGTCTTGCTACTTGATTAGACATTTTTTCACAGATAAATAAATTCAACCTAGATCTACAGAACAGTTTAACTATAATATCTCAAGTTTCAAACAAAATTAGGTCCATGTTAAAAAAAAAATTGAATATTTGGGAAAATATGCACTACCAACAATCAAGCTAAAGTTTTTGAAACATTATATAGCCTCTTAAATAACAATAACTTGACCCTACCTGCAGAGGTTAAATATAACAGTGTTATAATTGACAACCTCAAGGACTTTTTCATTAAGTTTTTTCTTAAACATGACAACAGAGGAAACTGGATTGCAGATATCTTAGTGGTGGGAACTGAGAAATCATTCCTTAACTTTTAGAAAAGTTATATCATCTTTAAAAATGTAGTATTAATTGGTTTAAGAAGCACAAGTGCTCATCATGAAAACAAAGAATTTACTGGTACATGTTTTTCTTTTCTTTTAATACAGCGGCATGTTTTACTGAAAAATAAACAAGTAAAAATTAAAATACACACTAAATTTATATAATTTATATTAGTCTGATATTTTATTCTTAAGGTTTATTTAAACTGATATTTTTGAGAAATACATGATGCAATATCATTTTTTTGAAATTTCTAATTATGAGGTTTAAAGTGAATACATTCTCTGTTGCATAAAAACAAAAACAAAACCTGACCAGAAGCTAAAGATATTTTATCACATAAATCTTGTAACCTTAAGACAGTTGAAATATTTGTTTATACATTTTCAAAATTAAAACTTTAAAATATATCTCATAATTTTGACAGCCAATAAGCTACTTCAGAACTGCTAAATTGTTTCATGCAGTTTTTTTCCTAAAATGGTTACGTAAATATAGATTATTTTAATATATAATTAAGTCGAATTTCGAGAGAAAGATTGTGGGAGCTTGGAAGGTCGTACAGACTGAGAGATGGGTCAAATTAAGGGAAATAACATGAAGGAACTAGGAAAAATATAGGTTTCCTCAATTTACAAAATTTATAGGGTTTAGAGAAACTTAAAACTACCTAAAATCTTCATAAGAAATGCATTGCAATGAAAAACAGCTGAGTATGATTTGGAAACAAACAAATATTTTAAGAGTATGAAAGGAGGTTATGTGTATTCATTGCAATGAAAAACCGATGATCATGATTTGTAAACAAACAAATATTTCAACAGTATTATTGGTTTTTGCTAATAGTACTTATAGTTTTTGTGTTTATATTATTTATTTTATGTGTAGTTTTAATATGAACTTAAGGGGGGGGCATGTAGAAGACGGGTGGGTGATCTTCAGAAACAATGCAGACATCAGAAAAGCTGTTTGGGATACCAATAACATTGCTCGGAAGAATGACGTTCACAAAAGCCCACCATTCAGAAGATTATTAGTACTTAAGAATGGTACACATTCACATAATGTAGACTTGATGAATAAAAAAATGCATGCATTGTTGGGCACTCCATTTTCACACCGAATCCACAAACAATCGTTTCATGTCATGTTATCATAATGGTTTAGTTTACCTATCACAGCCAGAAACTCATGCAGGACTTATATGTTTGTTAGAAATAATTTTGCAACTGTTTAAATGCATTAACAGTACAACAGTTCAATGGCTTTTGCCTCTTTTTGGCAGTAAAAAAAGTGATATTCCTGGAAATGGTCCATATTGTGTCAAAGTTCAAGACCAAATCCATTGTTTTATATCTGAATTACTACCACAAACTGACGAAGATCCCTGTTATGACCAATTTTACTTCATAGACACTTCCAAGGCAACTGAGATTTGACAGAGAGAAAATGAGAATGATCGCTAAAACACTTGTAAATATTTTATAACTTGCCTATAGTAGCACTTACTTCTATTTGTTGATGACAGCCATTCAGGAGATGTGTCCCATTGTCAACTCAGATCGTAACTCTGTTGTCCCAATACTGTCTCATTGTTACGGTCTGAGTTGACTGTATATGGTCAACAATACGGACCATAAAGAATCAACAAATATGAAAATTATCACTTGAAATCTGACGTAGGTTTCAATAATTATTTTGAATAGCGGCATTCACCCTTACAAACCCCTAATTGTAATATAATTAGAAAAAATTAAGTATAATTTCCTTCCAGATATCAACAGAATAAGATTGGTAGTTCCAATTACAGCAAAAGTGTGACAGCTAATGAGCTATTTTCAGGAATAGAATAGGTTAACTGCTATTGCCAGCCCCAGAATAAAACAATTTATATTTACCATTTATGGAATATCACATTTAGTATCCTGTGACTGACACGAGAGTTTGTCAAGATTAGACACTCTCTCATTCTCTGATAAAGCTACTCCACATATATCTCATTGGTCAAGACTCTCACATTTCTTTTGAGATGTCCGAATCAGTGTTGTTGAGTCTATAACAAGAAACTTTACTTGGATCAGCTGGCACAAAATTAAGAACATTACAAGATCCAGCCATTACCAACAACTATACACAAAACACAAATAAAAACACTACAAAAGCAATAAATATCAATGTAGACACTAACATAATTGTATAAATCTAAAATAAGAAGGAAGAAATTTATTTACTTCTGAAAACATGACAAGAAAATCGACTGTCTTGGACGTATTCACCTTGTGAACTGAGTGAAAATAAAGACCATTGAAAAATTGGGTTCAATCCACCTGTAGTTGGTGCAAGCAGTAGTCAATAGCCTACATCCTCAGTGAGAGTATTCAAGAAAATTCTGTTATGATGACTGGAACAACATAATATCTTGACACAATTCTAATAACAATGAAAACATTACTCTTTGTTATTATTAACATAGTTAGTAATGTCATTAGTTATTACTTGTTTAAAATTAAATATATTAGTTGAATACATCAAGAGCTACTAGTTTTCTTTAAAACACTTGTTAATATTTTACAACTTGCTTATAGTAGCACTTACTTATATTTATTGAGGATGCCCATTTCGAGATATGTGTCCCATTGTCAAGTCAGCCGTAACTAATCTCATGCCCCAGTTTGTACATAGACCAGACAGGGAGCTCATTTTACACACGCTACCAGGAACATATAAACACACTAACAAACAATAACTACCAATCAAACTTCACCAAACATCTCATATCCACAAAACATGACTACATAGACATAATTTCCAACCTATAAATTCTTCATAACAATATAAAAATAACCAACATTACACAACCGAACAATACAAAATATACAAACATTCCATACTACACACTACACATATATTCAACACCCAACTACATTATAACTCATACACATTTTTTGACATCATTACTCCTAATACTCATCAAACACACCCACAACCCCACCATAATATCCCACCCCACCCTGACCTACAAAAACCTTGAGATCAGTTACAGTCTGAGTGTACAATGGGACACATCTCCCGAAACAGCCGTCCTCAACAAATATAAGTAAGTGCTACTATAGGCAAGATGTAAAATATTTACAAGTGTTTTAGTTAAAATTAAACCTGTAATTTAGCACAAAATCTGTCTGACAAAACTTAATATAAGGTTGAAATTAATATAAATAAAAAGTATTAATAAAAGTTGGAAACAAATTAAGAATTGAGTGGATATAGATTATGTGGCAAGATTAAAAAAGTTAGCTTTCTTCTCTTTCAAATCTATAAATTCTTAAATTCACTTATTTCTGGGGAAATTTATAAATCAAGTAATTCTTTTTAATTTAAAATATAATGAGAAACTATATTATAAAATAAAATGGTTTTATCAAAATTAGAGGTAGAGTAACATTGGGGAGATGAGGCACTGTTTTGAAAGTCAAAATGGCGGCCAAACAAGTAGAGATATAAACAAATGTTTTTTGAAAATTATATTATATTTGTAATAAATCCTTTTTGTATTTGTTTATATAGAAGGTTAATATTAAATGTATAAAAATAAATAAAAAACCTAAATATTTGTAAACTAACTAGGATAAATTTAAAGATAATGGATTAGAAGGGTTGTTAGAAAAGTATTCTCTATCCAAATTAACATATGCATAAACAATGGGGTTATTGGTAAACACATAAAGGAGTCAAAATTGAATACATTAATTTTATAATATGCCCTAGGGTTTTACATGTTACATTAATTATGATTAAGGAACTTTTAAGTTTGTTAAAATATTGAAATAGTGAAATTAAGCATTAGATAGTTTTGGATAAGAAAAGATACACAAATTAACCCAGTATAAAGGGTTCCAAGTAGAGCTGGTTAGTAATTAACAAATTAAAATTCTTATACATAAATGTCATAAGACATTATAACATGTGTAAATAATTTTCAGATATACAGAAGGTAAATTAGTATTGTTTAAAAGCAAACAATAGTAAAAAAGAGTATACTCTCAATATTAATTGATAAATTAAATAAGTATGATTTCTATATATATATATATATATATATATATATATATATATATATATATATATATATATATATATATTTTTTTTTTTTTTTTTTTTTTTTTTTTGGACTAGGAGACTGACAGACTTACCTTGGTAAGAGTCCACACTGTAGTCTTGAAATAGAAACACATAAAAGCACATAAAAAAAAAAAAAAAAAAAAAAAATATATATATATATATATATATATATATATATATATATATATATATATATATATATATATATAGGTAAATTTTTCTGACGATATTAGTTGTCAATTTGGGTTATATTTTCAATAAGATTCGTTGATTTAAATGGGTGAGATTTATTTAATAATTTTTATGTTTAATATGTGAATTTTCATTATAAATTTTTATATAATAATATTATGTGTGGTTTTTCTTTCATAAATTTTTGAATATAAATAATGGGAAAATGTTCCATATACTTGATGCTAAATCAAAAAGTAAATTTTTGTCTTTGTTTTCTAAAATATGTGGGGTTGTTGCTTTAAAACGAATAATTTTAACATGCATAGATTTTGTATAAACTGTAAATTTTAATACTTGTTAATGTGGGATATAATTTTTGAATTTTGAGTATGTGAAGCCTCCTGGTAAGATGTGATTTATATATTTCATATATTCGTATATGTATATATATGCAAATGTGTATATATACATATATATATATATATATATATATATATATATATATATTTTTTTTTTTTTTTATGGAATTATGGGGCATGGCTATCAGTATATAAAGATCAATTCAATATTTGGACAAGCAATGCTATTTCAGTTTTGAAAATGGCGTCATTCTGAAACTCGTCAACAAAGGCAGAAAAATGTATTGAAGTATATACAAATATTCCTAACAGAAGTGAAGATGAGTATAAGAAGAATGAAACTTTCATTTTTTGAATTTTAATTATACAGACATTAAATCAGTGTAATAAAAATTTTGAAATTAAAAACGTTAACTAGATATATTCTAGAAAATGGGGTTGTGTATGCGTGTGTGTGTGCGTGCGTGTGTGTGTGTGTGTGTGTGTGTGTGTGTGTGTGTGTGTGTGTGTGTGTGTGTATGTGTTCCATAGAAAAAATAATTTTGAATAAAGTATTTTTTAAATTTAAAAATAAAACATGGATAATGCAAAATAACCAAAATCTTTCTACAGAAAGAGAGAAAATAATTTTGAATAAAGTATGTTTTAAATTTAAATATAAAACATGAATAATGCAAAATAACCAAAATCTTACTTGAATTTAATTGCATGAACCATCCGCCCAGCCATCTCTCCATCTTTCATTTACTTTTGAGCAATCAAATACAGGTTTTCCAAGTCGTTTATTTACTCTGTTGTGAATCCAGCATAACCACATAGATAAACTATCTTGATTTGATACAGATGGTGGACTTGTTCTCAACCTATACAAAACAAGTTAAATGAGTATATTTTTATAACATATACATATTAAGTTCAACTGTAAAACAAAATTACAGTTAAACTCCAACTAACCAAATTAATTGTGACCAAACCTCATTCGGATAAACAAAATTCGGATAGTTGGATATTTTTCAAAGAAAGGTTAAATTTTAAGTAATTACTGTATGTATGTTGTAAATGTGAGACACAAATTATTTTTCTCTGGTTTTATATTTTTTTAAAGCTTCTGATTTTGCTGATTTATGCATTTTCTTGAAAAACTTTCATCTTCATTTTCATGCAATGACACGAAGTTTAAAAAGGTGGGATCACTCCATTTAATGTCTGAAATTGTTGATTTTGCAAGACCATACATCTCAGTCAACTGTTTTCCCATAACTTGTTTATTTGATTGATCTACTTTATTTGCTAATGATAAGAAAACTCATTTTACCACAAACAAAACAATAAACCAAAAGAGTAACATGACCCTGTCAACTGGAGACAAACAAAAGCCAACTATACAGAACTGCACTAAGACAGTGACTCAGTTTTCAAATAATGTTTGAGCGGCAGAACTACACTAGCTTTACAGAAAAAAGGCTAATAGCACATGTAGACAGATTCATTCGTTCAGAAATTGCAGTATGTTTCCATCTCAACTTTTTTTTCTGAAAATCTGAAAACGTTTCGGATAAACAGCAATTTGGATTGTCAGAGTTCTACTACATTAAAATTTTCATATAATATTCTAAAAAAAGAGTCTCCTATTTCCCATCTAATGTAGAATCAAATCACAGATAATAAAATTGAAACTTGACAATTAGCATTATATACATTTATTTGCCCAACATTTTGATCTTGCTATAGATGATTAAACTTTAAATGGTATATATGACAAACTAACATGTGCTGTGAACTGAATATTTTAAAGTCACATTACAACAGTATAATATTATGCCATCATATAGGTTGTGTATCAAAAACAATAAACGTGTATTAATGTCATAGGTGACTGTAAACTGTAATGTTATAAAAGCAAGGTGTGTATATTTATTTTTAAAAATATTACTTATTTTATTTCATAAAATAATACAGTAAAACTCTAATTGTCTGAATCAATTGGTACTGGACCTCATTTCAATAATTGGATTTTTCCAAAAAAGAGTAAATTTTAGTTAATTTCTTAATTTATGTTGTAAATGGAAGAATAAACTACTTTTTTTATAGTTTTATATTTTTGTCTAAGCTTCCGAGCTAAGATAACACAAATAATCAAACCATTGGGTTTCCCATAGGACATTGTTGGAACACCCACTTGAAAACGGCATATTTTAATTCTTTAATTTTTACTACAAAGAAGTGCTACACAACAAATGATATTCTGACAAATTTTATTGTGAACGGTGTTGTAAACAAAGGGATCATCAATTCTAGGCCAGTGAACATCAGCAAATAATGAAATATACCTTTTGGAAAAAAGTTTGCATATTGGTCACAATTTAGGGCTTACAATTATTGGTTCATTCTTTTCCAATGCTACTGTAACCAGTCAATCTGTTTAGAAACCAGTACATCTCTCAACTAACGGCCACAGGTCTTCCATTTCAGACTAATTGGTTCATGCAGGTTGGAGTATGCCAATATACTACCAATGTTGTGCTTGATATACTACACAAAAAGCTTGACCTTAATGTATTGTCAACAGATTTCCAGAATATTATGAAGGTGGAGAAATGTGGCTGCCCTACAGCCCAGACAATCCATGTGACTTCTTCCTTTACAACTTCCTTAAAGGAAAACTGTCCCATAGGAAACCTGAAAATGCAATGAAGCCCATGGCCATCTTTTTCAAGTTTTGCCATGCCACTTCAGAAAATTTATGCAGTGGGTCATCATAAATGTATGAATGTAAGTCCAAGAAGTTGTAAAACAAAATGGCAGACATAATTAACACGTGATTCATTAGTTTAGATACTTGTATTCAATTTGTATTCTTTGTACAATATCAAAAACCCCGATACCACAAAAATAATCAATAAACTAACTAATACTACAAATCACCTAAAAGATTTTACCCTTATGTACATTTCAATGACAATATCATTATCATCAGAGGGCCCTATAACAAAATTACAATCTAGAATAATTCTAGATGGTAATAGGGCCCTCTGATCACAATGTAACATGGTCATCAAAATGTACATGAGGGTGTAATCTTAGGTAACTTACAATATTAGTTTGTTTTTTTAAGAGTTATTTTTATTATTTTTTCGTGGTATTTGGTTTGTTGCCAACATTTTTATTGTAAATATATTCTTCATTTATACATTAATAAAATACAAATTCTGTCATAAGCAAATGTTATTCAAGATAAAAATTAGGTAATTTAACATACACTATTCTGTTACTGTCTATTTTTAAGCAGAAATTTGCAAAAATTAATTTATATAATTCTTAATTAACTGTACCCATGGGCGTTAATATGTTAAACCAATAATAAACAAGAAGTTTTGGCATAAAAAAAGTTTCTTGCACTTTCCAAGCATGGATCAACACTATATTAATTTACAAAGAAGTAATTTGAAGGAGTGGGATGCCATTAATGGCCTAGATAGAAAAAAACTTATTTTAGGCCGAATCTGAGAATAAGGTGATCCCCATTCATATTACCTATACTAACAGAAAATATGTTTTATTTCCGAACATATTGACTGAACTTACTTCAGCCTATATGTTTTTATTATCTAATATTACTTACATTTCTCTAAAGTGAGCTGCACAAGCTTCACAGGGGTAAAATTCAGAGAAGATTTCAAAGAAAAGACACATTCTCCTCTTTTGTTCTTCAGTGGGTCTGTCTGGATAATAAGCAACCATAGTGTGAAGAAATGCCCAAGTATGATTACCTTGTAAACATTAAGTCATTTACTTCCAAGTTATAATTTAGATTTAACATAGTTGACTAAGACATATCTACTTTTTAATTTTTAAAATCGTGTGTACACAAATATGAATAAATCAAGAAGCTATTTGACTAGCAACTAAAATTGATAAAATATAAAATTAAAAGTAGAGTTTAAGAGTTACAGTAATGGTAGCTAGACTTAATAGATACTTACCCAATTCATCTTTATCTAAAGGACAATCTCTCCGAGATCTGTTTGCCTAAGAACAAAATAATTCAAATTACATCATATTAAAAAACATGTTTTTAACTTTTGTCGCTGAATTATACTCGTAACCTACAAATTAACCTACAAAAATAGAATCTAAAACATGCTGATTAAAAAAAAGTTGCTAAACATGTATACAAGTATTTAATACAAGATATTCTACAACATTGATGATTCTTTTTGCTAGAACATTTTACAATGCATGACACTGTCAAGTCAATAAATTACATTAGATAATACTAATATTATATTTGTTGATTCCATCTTCACGTGAGCTACTAGTTTTAACTAAACATTTAAATATTTACAAGTGTTTACTAATATTATGCTAATTGATTCTTTATTATAAGAAAATCAGTAAGATCCACAAAAATAACGTTAATGGAACATTCGCAATATAATTTATTTGTGATTCATCTTGAATCTGGTTGCTTCAACTACATTATTAGTAAACAAATTGAAGGACTACTTACTAGTTTTAATTTTTTCACACATTAGATGATGAAAATGTTCTTCAAATTGTGTCAATTATCCCAAGAATCTCTTTTACTACGACTAAGGAATCTCTGTGTTTCAACATGAAGAATTTAATGATCTTCATGATTTTCTCTTCTTTGTTAACTGTTGAAACTCCTAAAGCTCTTTGTCATTTACAGAGGGATTGTTTTCAAACATTTCTCCATGGAACAGATGGGTGTCGCAGGTATAAACATGTTTTTTGAATGGTATTCTCAGGGGGCATTCAAAATAATCTTGATAAACGTATTAACCATTTCATCAATGTATTCATATTTTCTATTTTGAATGATACTAGATCTTTTTAATTTTTTCAAGATGTCAAACATAATAGGGTGAAGAGTTATCTAAAGATATCTTTATAGGAATGTAGTTAATGCCATACAAATTGCCCATGACTGACCATGTGCCCTTGGTGAAACAATACTGCAAACTGATGTTAGTTAACAGCTATCCATCTACCAATAAACGTTGCTAAATATGTTAAGTCACCATCACTTAGCTGACAAATCCATATTCGATCTAATACTGTAAATAAGTTGCTTAGCATTGCATGCTGTCAAACCTCATGAGAAATAATGAGCATTAAATTTGCCAAACAATAAAAACCAGGCTTTTTTTGCAATTCCTTCTATTAGTTCACACTATCCTTATATATATGGCCCTATAAATCTTGTTGAAATTTTCAATTGTTAATAAAATACTTTTTATTCATCCAATCGAGTTCAAATACACTTTTTTTTAACTTGTCATAGATGTGTTTCATGATTTAAATTTAATAGGGAATTAGTTTTATACACCAGGAAAACTGTTCCCAAAAATGGCAAGGTATGCAATTTAGTCATTTCTCCTCATTTGCTTTAAAATAAGAGATAACATATGATTTCATAAAACAGCTTATTTAATTAATGTTAAAGGTTATGTGCTACAACTAGTACTAAGCTTTTCAGAGGAAGTACAGGTCAGCAAGATAAAATGCTAGTAGGGCCTTAAATGGAAATTAGAATGAAATCCTATCAAAGAAATTTCAAACATCAGACATGGTTTTTTGTCAATTCTCTAGGAAAATATTTTCTGTAGGTTTATTGTAACAAGTAACAAATTACTGTTGAATGAATCCGATGCAACATTTGCTTTAGTTTAAGGTATATTATTAGAGAACATATAAAGGTTAACAAGACATTATTAATTTGAAACTCGAGGTCAGATAAAATCTGAAATGACCATATATGAAACAAAATCTGTTTTAAAAAAGTATGAAAACTTCAACTTAGTGAAACTCTTGAGTGAAAAGTATGAATGAATGACAGAAAAATTTCAAGATTAATAGCTTTACTTACAATGTAATATTAGACACTTTAAAAATGAAAAAATAAAGCATTTCATGCTATGATTCATTTTTAAAATATATAATGAATCAAGAAAAGACATGACCGTAACTTAAATCAAATTAAAGAACAATAACAAGAAACTGTGTATTTTGAAAAATAAAAATATGAAAGATTTTGTAAATGAGAATTACATTAAAATATCAATAATTCATTGTGTATTAGAGACCTGCTTTTTAGATTTCTGGTATTTTCTTAAGGTTACAAAGTTTTTCTGGCTTTTCTTATCCAAACCAAAGTATAACAGTCTCCAGAACGTGTCTATTTTTTTCTTCCTAAAAATAATCCTATTATTATACTATATTATCCCACTGTATCCTATCTCCCTCTAAGCTAATCAAATTGTAGCACATCTGGAGGTTTCATTAAGATATTTCCCCATGAGTGTTTTTATTTATTTTCACCACCTTTTCATTATTACTATTCCTTTATAAACCAGAAACACATATTTTCAAAATGTATTACCTTGCAGGCATGTTGATCTAAGTGTTGTACCTCTCGCGTTGGAGTTTGGTTATATACAATGAGTAAGAAAACAGAACCGAATACAGAGTAAATTCTGATTTGAAGTATTATAAAAGTTACTCTAGTTTATTTAACCGTATCAACAATCAAAGAAATTTAGTGTTCATTGCATAACATGAACATTGCACTTTTAAATTATATGTGTTTTTTCTTAACATCTAAATATAATAATTGATTTGTAAAATCAATGCAAATAATGTTTTTTATTTCTTTATTAGTAATATGAATTTATTTAAATAACAAAATAAAAATTTGTTAAAAACAGTTTACTTTAATTACACCCATTATCAAAAATTACTAAACACACTTTACTGAACGAAAACTGGAACATTCCCGAGTATGATTAGTTGCTATCTTTAATTCTAATATTTTACAAAATTGTTCAAGTTCCATTCTTGAACTTATTATCTGTAAGATATATAGAAAAATTGTTTATGAGAATCATTTCAAAGAATGTAACCACTTCCAATCCTTCTACTAATCAATAAATGTGATGAGGGAAAATTATTTGTGTTTACAAATAGAAATTTAATATCAGATTTTTCCCAATTAATTTTAACCTATTATTTCCCTGTAAAATTAAAAAAAACCAATTTGTAGGGATTTAAGGTAATTTTTTTTATATTGTAGTTTTTTTCAAGTCCTAATAAACAATCCAGTTTTAATCCGAAAACCCAAAAAGGGGCAGCAGATTGTCACTTAAGCCTTTAAGAAGCAAAGGAGTAAATCTTCTCTGACTCCACTTCCAAACTAAAATCTATTCCAATCTAAAACAAAATTTAAATAAATGTGGGTATTTTTAAAATGGGCCTAAATAAATACATAATTTTTTACCCCGACTAAATATTTTTAATACAATAATATATATTGTTGTAATTTTGTTTATAAACTCTGTTAAATCAATTAAATATGCAAATTATTTTACTTCTTGTGATTATTTTAAATTTGCTGAATAAATTGTAAGTAATTGCTTGAGTAACTAAATGAAAACTATTAATCAATGGTAGAGAGTAGATGTTAATTAATGATGACCTTTGGTCGCTATTAAAGTTGTTTGTAATCATCTTGAACTCACTGAATAGATCTTAATTATTATTACTTTTTACTTGGTTACTCAAATAATCACTTATAATTTTAATTATAATAATAATTCCAAATATCTTAAACAACAATACCTCTGAGTTTTTAAGGATGGAAACTATTTGTCTTCTATGAGGTAATCAAGTTTAATAACCTAAATTAGTTTTCTCTGCAATATTGTTACACACCTTTACAATTTCCAAAAAATGCGAAATTATCAAACTAGATATGGTCAAATTATGTTAGTTACCTGTGAATTATCATTTCCATGAGATTCTCTTGAAACAAGTGACTTGGAGTTAAGCATGTTTCGATTTACAGTATGTACTTTTAAGGCCTGCAATCTAACACTTTTTTTTGTTTGAATTTTCTGTATGCATATTTATTTTGATTGTATACAAAACATTTCAGATGTTCAATTAAAATGAAATTTTGAATCAAATGTATATTACATTTTTAAGTAATTTTGTAAGGTATATTTATATTGTACCATGTGACACCAGATGATTTGTATCCAAAGCATTAGTTTAAATAACAATGTTGTCAGGAACATATGTCTTATTTCATTGTAGTAAGAAACTCATGTAACTAAAATTCCCAATCTTGATAAGTAAGTTTAAAAATATAAATAGAATATTAATTGGTAAAGCTGTTTGTATTAAATATTTAAATAAATAATGTTGCAGTTTAAAAAGAATTTTTAATTGTTTTAATTTTATTTTATTTATATTACAGAATCTATGGTTGCTAAGAATATTTAAATAAGACTTTACATTGTAATATTTGTTAAAACATTTAAATTGATTGCTCTCATTTTATTCAGATGATTAAAAAAATATGATACAAATACAACATAGGATATCTCAGAGAAAACATTTAACATGTGGGATTATTAAATTTGTGTACTCCTATTAGGCATATATTTTTCTGTGAATAAGAATTATTGTGTCAATGTTATAACATTTGTTGATTCCATCTTTGCGTGAGCTACTAGTAATCACTTACACTTATAAATGTTTTAAACTTGCCTATAGTTTTACGGCCTATATAGGAGTTAAGGTCTGAGTTGACAAAGGGACACATCTCCCGAAACGGCCGTCCTCAACAAGCAAAGTAAGTGCTACTATAGGCAAGTTTAAAACATTTAAAAGTGTAAGCAATGTTATAACTTATAGAATTTTATCATTTTCATAATTATCAAGCATAAAACTCACCATACTCAATTTGTGTATAATAAACCTAATGGAAATTTAACAATTTTAATGTAAGAAACTAACCCGTTTCTGTGAAGAAATTCCAGCACAACCTTACATTAACAAGTTAAGCATTTTACTGATAGGGTTTTCCAACACCTCCTTTTTGTATTGTAATAGAAGTTGCATTTGCTCTTTTATTCTGCTGGTTCATGACCGTATTTTTTCAAATTCTTTAATTTTTTTCCTTAGTTAAAGCGTTTGATTTTACTACCCTTTGATTATTACGTTTCTAATTATTTTGTGCTTATTAATTATTCGTACATTGTTTGTGTATGCACGCACCCTCACCCGCGCGCTTTTCTCTGAATGTCATTTCGAAACCAGCTCAGCCTTAGTGAAATTCAACCTCTAACGAGCCTTCTTCTCACATCCATATGCTGTTAGTATCCCTATCATGAATGAAGAAATCAGGATGGTTTGCCAATATACTAAGCAATAAAACTACACAATTCAAAACCACCAGTAGAATTAAACCGATAGTTCGCTTAAAGAATGTATTACAAAGAGAAAGAAAAGCATCGATTGTAATGAGCTAAAACGATTTACGCGAGAGTCTTGATGATTTTATTAAACTTGCGGTTTTTGTGTTTTACATCTTGAGGTTTTTGTAAAAATTTTACTTTTTTTGTATTAACTTGGCAAAAAACCACCACTTACTGATTTATTCAGCGGATGCGTTCCGCACTAAACGCACGTGCTGTGGCTCAGATGTGTTGTGTTGGTGTGTCTGTGGTGTATTCAGAAATACATTTAATTATAGTTTAATCAGTGAATTTAAGATGATTACAACAAGCAACTTTATTTTTGAATTGATCAGACATAAAGGCTGAATGTAGGCACACGCACTCCTGACGTAATATTGATTTATTTCAGTGACAATATTTTTTCTTTAGCATTGTTTTTACAGTGAATTTTTGTAAAAATTTATTATTGCTTAGTCAAATTGGAGTTTTTTCTATTTTACCAAATAATTTAGTTTGCAAATTATTTTAAATTTCTTTATAATCCCAGTTAAACATCAATTATTGGTTAACACTTTGGTGGTGGTGCTCTTTGAGTAACTACCACAAATGTAAATTATTCTTGAATTTTATAGTCCATTACGTTCGGTGAATCTTATTAATCACTTAAACAATAGTTTATGACTATCCGAACTTTGAATGTAGTAAATTTGTTCCGATAGTCATAAACTAATGTTTAATGTAAATTATTCAATAATAATTACAAATACAGTTACTATTAGACACACACACATCAGTTATGATCCAAAGTGAGTTTTCTGTAATATATTATAGAAGACATAACTTTGGATTATAACTGTAATTTTTTTTTTTACTATAATTAAAAGATCTTTAACTAAGTGAATACGTAAGTGCTTACTTGCTGACGCGTTTCAAAACGCATAAGTATTCCCTTAGTTAAATTTCTTTTAATTATAGATTAATCAGTGAATTCAAGATGATTACAACAAGCAACTTTTTTTAGTCAATAAAATGTATTTTACTTAATTTTCCAGTCTTAAATATCTAATAGAAACATATAGATATATGTAACACAATCTAATTTCTAACTACAAATCTTCTAAATCGTCTTGTATGTTTTGTAAAATAAAACAAAACAATATTTTAGTGATTGTTCTAGTCAGAATCACTTCACTTTATTAATATATTGAAATTAGTCATCTAATTGTTTATTTACAATAAATATCAAGGTTAGTAGTGAAGAAGATTTCAGTATCAACTACATCACAAATTTATCGCCATATATAATGTATAAAGTAACATTTTCAAATGAATACTTCTAGTTTTTTGTCTATCTTTCATATATATATATATGTCGTGCATACTTAATTCATCATTGGTTATTCCATTTATATATTTCTGTTCCATCTGTGAGTTTATTTTGAAGAGAAAAGGCGGTAGTGAGTTTACCTCTAAAAGTATGTACTAAAAGTTCTAACCTCAACGTAGTTTTATTTCTGTATGTGTAATACTTGTCTTTTCTTTATATTCTTAAATAATCCTAATCATTATGTTAAAAATTGGACTCATTTTTTCTACTGTAACAATTATTGTCGCAGTATCAGTTTATATTTTGAAAAAACAAAAAGATACTTCCATCAACAAAAAGTCAAAGAAAACCATTAACAAAGTGTTGTTTTTCAGAGAAAATGGACAAATGTGTTCTGAACAACACCAATCATCATCATCATCATGCAAACTACCCAATTGTTGGTTTTCTAAATTAACGTAAGTTTGAATATATTTTCTGTATCCTCAGTCTAATTATGAAGATCATTATAGTTTTTTGTTAATAAATAGAATATCTAACTGATAGTTTTCTTACACTTGAAATTGCTGAAGTTTATTTTTACTTCAATAAATTTGTTTGGTATTTATTTATTTCTTCAAGTATTGATATTAGGAACAAAATTATACCAGACAGTGGAAAAAATTGCCAGGAACATGGAAAAATAAAACTTTCGCTCACATCCAAACAATTACAAATTTTGAAAGTATATATACCATCACTAGTTCCCAAACCGAACCATCACTATAAGGTATGGAGTAGGTTAGGTTTAATAACAAAAAAAAAATAGATTTTAGCAACACTTATATACTGGCGAAAAGTGAATTTTTCTTATAGGCTACATTTTTGTATCATGACACAGAAGAACAAGACCGAGTTTCTCATAAGACATGCATTTATGTTATAGATTGATAATTTTGTTTAATAAAAACCAAATCTATCCTAACTAAAAATCTTTATAGCCATATTCTAATGAAGCTATGTTGTCATGTAGTGCTATATTTCACAAAAATAAAAACTTGATTTTATACCTATAAACCTTGTTCTGGACTAGTGCGGCTATATATACTTTTTTCAAAATTTATAGTTCTTTTTCTGATGATTTTCTGTTTTGGCAGGTATATTTTTTTTTTGGTGCCAGTATCAATTGTGTAGGGAAAGAAAATGAATATTTTTTTTCTTAAAATAACACTGACTTTAACAGTAAAATAAAAATAATTTAACTGTTTCAGTGGTAAAAATTGTAATTAATAATATGGAAGTCCTCAGGACCATGGTAAAAATAATACCACAAACATTTGTCTGAGGACAAGAAACATTTTTCTAATACCATGTTCCTGAGGACTTTCTACATCACCAAGTAAATTTTTGTTACCATGTTGGTAACATCTCATATCCAAAAATACCCAGTGTCACAGAGAAAAAGAAACTGTCACAAAGAAATGGCTATAGCACCAACAGTTGAAATCACATTAAAATTAAAACAGGTAACCAGCTGCCTCCATTAAAGTTGCATGTTGTGTTCATCTTGAATTCACTGATTAAACTAAAATTAATTAATACATAACTAAGTGAATACTTAAGAGCTTACTTGCTGATGTTTTGAAACAATCATTTCTTTTACAAAGCTAAGCCTCTGCTTGCGGTATCACCCAAAATGTAAAAGGTTGTTGGCATAAGATTTATTAGTGATGTGGAGGTAGGTAAAGTTGGTTGTTTACGATGTAATGGAAAAGGATGTTGGATTCAAAGTCTGTCGTCATTTAATATATTTCCTTTATCTGTTGTGTGAAGTTTGAATATTTCATATATTTCTATAGTTCTTAGTTTCTTACGTGGAGAATATTTAAATTAGTATGTATGTGTGTTGCGTGTTTTGTAAATATATTGAGTAGCTTGGGTTTATGTCGTTGATGTATTTATTGAAGCGTGTGTTGAATGATCTAATAATGTGTGTTTGGCTGATATAATTGCTTACATTTAGCCTCGAATTAGAATAAAATAAACTTTCTGGACCCTGCTATTACAAAAGAATTTAAAAATGTACAGAAAACCAGCAACCACTGATACCGTCATACATAACACATCTAATCACCCCACAACAAAACAAACTTGGTGCATTTAATCATATGTTACACTGCCTAATCAAGCAACAAAAAGACTATGACGAAGAATTCAATACCATCCTACACTTATGAACATCATACTTATAAAAATAAAACATAAAAAACATCATCAAACAGCCACACCGACAAATCACACAAAAACAATAAATACATACCCCTCACATACCAAAATAAACACCCACACAAAATTTTTTCCACATTCAGAAAACTCAATTACCAAATAGGCCTATCATACAGAACAACGAATATTTTAAGACAACACAATCAACCATTTCAACAACAAACAGAAATACAATCTATCCGGTATATACAAAATAACATTTACGAGTGTCCCAGCCGTTATATTGGCCAAACTGGTAGATCATTCAACATGTGCTTCAATTAACACATCGACATAAACAACCTAAACCCAAAATCCAGCTGCACAACATTTACAAAACACACATACACGAACATACATACTAATTTAAATATTCTTCACATTTTAAACCATAGTAAACAACTATAGAAAAATATGGAATACGCAAACATCACGCAACAGATAAAGAAAATATAATAAATGACCACATGCATTTTGAATCTAACACCCTTTTCCATTACATCGTAAACAACCAACTTTACCTACTCCCACTACACTCATAAATCTTACGCATCCAACCCTTTATACCTTGTGAAACGTGCTCAGTAGAGGAAAAGAAACAATTGTTTTGAAATGTGTCAGCAAATATGCTCTTAAGTATTCATTTAGTTATGTATTAATTAATTATAGTGCTTCCATTAATTTGCTGATCCCCTACAATTAAAACAAAAAAATTAGGTCATGTAATATGGTGTCATTTTTATATTGCATGAAAATAAATAAAAAAATAAAATCATCATTTTTACTATTTTAATTTGAAGATTGTGTAGACTTACATTTCCATGGCACAATATTGATGTTTAACATTTACATTTGATGAATGGGAGAAAATATATAATATTTGTATTTATAGTAACTACTCTTGAATATTAAGATGAAAGTTTCATTACAAATGCTTAAAATATTTCCAACTCTTAACGTACGCATTTACTCACTTTCCTTCAACTTGTAGCTTCACAGTTGAGCAATATGAATTTCATTCTCTTGGACAAAATTGGATAATTTTGTTTATTTTTTTAAGATTCTATTTTAAATGTATTGTTCTATTTCAAGAACCATAATCAGCACTATTATTTATTAACACTAGATTACTTTTCTAACTTAATTCATTATTATGAAGTGACTTTTTGTCACTAATTTCTCTACTTTTTATTAATTTATTTGTCTATCATATAGTTTTAGCTATAGATATTTTTGTTGTTGTTAATATTATGATATAAAACATTGTATTAGATAGAAATGTATATTTAAAATTTAGATTGAAATTTTGTAATCATAATTTCAGAATCACGGAGTATCACACTCCTTGTAGCTCATTGCATGATGTCCATAAATTGGATTAAATTAGTACCCTCAAATTCCTCTCAAACATTGGGATTTGAGAGTGTAATTGCTTTTCAGATTTGCCTAAAACATTGGCAAGTTCTTCATTAACTTTTGTCTTACTGAAGGCTGAGTGATTTGCTGCAAATTATTCATGCAGATTACATACACATTAATGAAAGTAATGTTGATCAACCGTAAAGTAAGGGCTAGCATTTAGTGTTCCGACTGTAAGAAATGCCATTACATATTTTGTCCGCTGCTCTTTTTTTTCATTAGACTGAGAGCATTAGACTGAGTTTTGGAATTTTCTGAAAATATCTGTTTAGGCAGCTGATGGTCATTCAGAACAAGGTTTGTCATCAATCAAATATCACAATTTTAGTGAAAAAGTGAGGAAATCACTTAGTTTTAAATATTAAAACAGTTTCAGCAGCATAAAACAATTTATTAAGCAAAATTTCACAAACGCTTACTGTTCACTTCAACTTGCCATCATTAAAAACGAAAATAGTACAAAACAGAACTACCAATCTATCACTATAGATGAACATACAAGCCAGGTCAATAATCTGGGCAGCACTGTACTGGCAATAAATTGTGCTAAACACATCTAGCGACTGGAATTTATACTGCACAAGTCTTGCCTACAGCAAAGTTTTTTTTAGGAATGTTTGGTTACTCCTTTTCTTATGTTGTCATCACTCTTTCTCATTATGTCTCTGCAAGTAAAGAGCTAATATTATTCATAAGCCATGCTATCCATGTTTTTAATCCAAAGTGGAAGGAAATTATAATAAATACAATAAGACTAAAATTACTATTGACAAACTTTAGTAACATAAGTAGAAATATTTTTAAAAAACTCAACTGAAAATCAAAGAAAGTGTTTACATACTTACTTTAAAAAAAAAAAATTTACAGTTCAGTCATAAAATCAATAATGCAAAAAATACAATGAAAACTGGTAAGACTAGTGGCATTGTCAAGGAGACACACTGGGCTTTACTGACAATGGAAGGAAGGTATTATAAAAGTACACTGTATGTCCACTTTTGTCAACAAGTTCTGAAATTTTGAAAATACTATTCACTTAGTCACACAATAATTATTTATAATTTCACTTGTTTATCTTGGCATTAAAAAAAATATTTATAGTTTAATCAGTGAATTCAAGATCAGAAACATTTACAAATAAATGTTGATATAGGTTTAAAGATTGTGTTTTTAGTTCCTCCATTGATAAACATCATCAAGAAATTTGTTGTTGTTGTTGTTGATACTGCCAATTTTTAATATCTTTTCTTAAATGTTAAAAAAAAAGATTGTAATAGTTATCATCCTGAATAAGTGTTTTGTGCAAAAAAAGAAAATACCATTATGTTTATGTGTATGTGTGCGTTCACACATGGTACTGCTGGAGGTATACTAATAGCAAAAATAGAAATATATCTAGAGTTACATATATAGAGTTATGGTCTAAAACTTACAAGTTTTAAATTTTCTGTTACTGAAACACAATGTAGAACTTTAATTTGTTGTAATCATCAGAATTACTTATAAATCTTAATGATATATATATATATATATCTACAGATATATATATATCTGTAGGTAATGTATTTTATTTCCATCCAATAGAAAACTGTTTGCAAACCATTTTTTGTGTGATTTGAAGGTACAACATTTCTGATTGAACAGCAAAAAATCTGTGTATGCTGAGTATTCTTGGTGCTTAATATAAGTAAGGATGGCTGATACAATGTAGTCCATGTTTCATTTTCTGTTCCTTCATGAACAGAGAGAGATATGGCTGTCTAATCTTTTTTCATTTTTTGGAAGTCCTACTGTTCAACAGATGGTTGATTCAGCAGATGCTTGAGTCAGTTCAGTTTTTAAACTTTTTACTACTGTGAAGAAATAATAAACGTACTCTATAACTAAATTGAATAGAATCCATAATTCATCAATCACTTTTACATTAGTTTATGACTATCCTAACTTTAATTTTGTTAAAAACTTAGTGAGACAGAACGTTTTTGATCGCTCCCTGGCGATCTTCATCAGTGTCTTAATTTTCCGCTGGGAGTTGTTGTTAGCTTAAGCAGTGACGGTTTTAAAGGCAGGTTTTCAATAGGATCAAAGAGTATGTGTGATTTGTATTGGGTTTGTTTGTTTAATATGTTTGTATTTTGTGTTTTTGTAAATTTCATATTGTTCTAGTGTGTTGAGATGTGGTCCTTTTTTGTTGTGTGTAAGATTTCTAGATTATGGTAAATGTCTGTGAATTTGTGTCCTGTTTTTTTTAGGTGATTAGAGAATGCTAAGTTGGTGTTCTGTTTGGGTGATTTTGTGTGTTCCTCAATTCAGCAAAATTTTTATTTTTGTTTTACTGGTTAATAAAGCAGTTAATGTACCTTTGTGAGCTTCTATCTTTTAATGAACAGGAAGGTTGGGTATAACACCTGAAAATAAAAACATGTATGCCAATTGTTCATGTGAAAATAAATAAACACCTATTTCTTTAAAGTGTAGGTTGCAATTTTATATTGTTTTGTTTGTTTGGGGATCTAAAACCGCTTCGTTCTTGGTCCTAAAGATATATATTAGAAGTAACAATTACTTGGTTTCAGAGAATTATAAAACAAAAAATGTTTTTTAATCTCTGAAAAATGTATTTTTACTTAAAGCTATTCACTAGTGAAAGCACAACTAATACATGTCAATAACTAGTACACATGTCAAACTTGAAAACTTCCTCCAGCCAGTTTCTATGTTAAACAATAAAATTCATAGTAATTTGTGATAATTGTTCTTTAATGTTTACATAAACAGTTGTAAAAATTACTAATAATTTTATAAATATCAAGTGAATCAACAAAAAAATTTATCTATAGCTAAAACCATATGAAATGCAAAGAAATAGAGAAATTTACAAATAAAAAGTGTGTAAATGACTTAGACACGGTAGCGTTTTCAAGTGAACCTGATTGGTTTTTTATTTTTTTTGTAAATCAATTGTTAAATCAGATTTCAAGGTAGGTTTTCAAAATTACTTTGTTAGTAGTACACAATTTGTTTAAATAAATTATAAATATTTTGTTTGAATTATCTGGAATTTGAATTAACAATACTTATACTTTTAAAATATAAACTTTTCTAAGAGTAAAAATGGTACACCTGAAACATCATTTCTTATATAAATAAAGTCAATGCTTCTTTTAGAAAAGTGTTTATGAAGTAAACATCAAAATGTAAAGTATTTATAGTTATATTAATATATGTAGTATAATAATGTAGTTTTCAGTTGTGTTGTCCATGCCAATTGACAAAAAAATTACATTTGAAGTTTATAAATAAGGACTTTCCATACTTATAATTTATGTAAATTACTGAAACTTGAAGTATTCAATTTCATTCAGAAATCGTCACACATGATCTTTCAGACACTGATGAAGTTCACTTAGTGCGATTAAAAATGTTGTCTCAGTAATGTTTTTGTAAATCTACTTAAATTAAAATTTGTATTGCTACCGATCTTGCTAAAATATATTAAATACTTTTGAAAAGATTTTTTCTAATAAATATGATTAAAAAATTTCACTTTGGCAATTGCTAGGTACTTTAATTTTGGGAAAAGTATTTTCAGTTTAATGTATAATTAAATATGTGTTTTCCCTTTTTAGAAATATGATATTCTATATAGATTCTGCAGAAGAAACATTGGATGTTTGTCTTTTTCTTTTGACAGTCAAATCTTTAGGACAATCCTTAGTCAGAGCTCACAATAGAGGCGTATGCATCAGACTAATAACAGATGAAGAATCAGCATCCTCCTCTGGTTCACAGATAATACTTCTTAGGAAAAATGGTTTGTTTTTTATAAAACTATTCTTTTTAAATATATTAAAATTGTACAGCCATGTTTTATGAGATACATATTTTATTAATAATTTTTTTTAGTGCAATTTAATGTTAAATGTTACTCAATTTTTAATATAATAGTCAATATATAAAGTGTATTTCATCAAATTGTCAGTTATTGTTTTGATTCTGGGTAAATTACATGTAATAATTGTAATCTGTTACTAATCTAATTAATGATTTCCTAAACTTATAGTTTTTGTTGTTTCAAAAGCTAACAGCGCAAATAAGTTTTAACTATGTTAAGATAAATTACCCGAAGATAGTGATATTTTTTAAAATACAAGTGACCAGTTACTAGCTTAAATTACAAATAGTTTAAATGTTGGCAAAAATTTTAGAGTTTTTATTGTATTTAATTTTTTAAAAGCATTTTACTTGATGAATAAAATTATATTCTATAAATATGAGCTGGTAATTTTGTTGTTATTAATTTGCAAACATGCATATTGCAAGACTTGAATCCTCTTTTACTTGTGTAGTTTTAAGTGATGGGGACATGTTTAAGTACCTTCAAACATATGATCTACTCTATACGTTTGAGTACATTTTTATGCCTTATATCCAAACATCCTTTTTGTTTGTTGACGTCTTTCGGATTAACTCCATTCTCAAAACTGTAACTGTTCTTCAAGTTAAAGTAGAGAATAGAGATTTAAACTTAAACTGAAAGTACAGTTAAAGTTTTGAGAATGGAGTTATTCTGAAGCTTGTCAACAAAGAAAAATGTTTGGATGTTAGGAAAAGCAGAAAAATGTATGCCAAAATTCCTAACATATGTAAAAATGAGTATATTAATAATACGAACAACTGGTTCAGTGTTTGTTTCTCTCTTCAGTGTAAGACTATGCGTTATTGTCTTTCGGGATTAATTCTGCTACAAGGTAACCTGCACAATAGTATATAAAGATCCCATGCAAAAAATTGTTTGTCACTTTTTTAAAATTTTGCTGGTAAGTTGTTTTAAGATGTAATTTTTACATAAAGAAATCATGTATTTTTTAAAAAATATTTTGCAAAGTTTACATGTAAAGGAATAATATTTATAAATCCACCTGCATAAAAAAGAATAAGCATTTTTTAAAGTCATAATTTTACCCAATTTTTGGTCGTTCGCTCATTTTTCCACACAAAAAAAAACATGTAAAGTCAATGTTCTCTAAAGGAGGTAAGTTGATGGGAAAATGAGTTACTAATCAAAATATTACTTCGAATATTATTAATTACGGTATGTTATTAAAATGAAATAAAAAAACAATACAAGTATACATTTGGAAAAATTAACAACTATGCAGAGTTCATTTATTTTTTTCAATGAGATAAACTTTCAAAATAAACCTTAGCATTTTGACAGCAAAACCGCTTAAGAACTTGAATATACTTAAACTTTGCTATGGAATTGATAGCAGACCTAAAAAATGCATGACAACATTAAAATCAATGGCTCTTACTATTGTATTTTCTGAACTGCTTAGTCAAAATAAATTTCTATCTTAGTCTCAATGCAAATTAAATTTTTGAATTATTCTGGTCTTTCATTTTAAATCTGTGTCAGGCTTATTATTGTGAAACTTGAAGGTTATATTCACTAGTAGAATACTATAGTTATTGTAAAAAATTTAAAACGTTTGATTGTCTTTTAAAAATTTGTTTTTAATAATAAATTATCAATTCAGATTTTTAACTATAGGATATATATTTAAACTCTCTCCATTATTTGTAGTATTATATAATGTTATTTACCATCATATGCTGCATCTGGATACAAAAATTCTCCATGATTTACATACTGAAGCTTCGGTATCTTCAATGGGATTTCTTTTGTTAAAATGGCTAACTGAAATGTAGTCCATCCACCATTGTAGATAAACATTTGTTGACAATTAGTACTTTCTTTTACAAACTGCATTTCTTTTATCATTCTGGTTAAACTGCCATTTTTACTTGTAGATACCTTTTTCTTTGAGGAATGCTGTCCAATCGCTAATGATTTTTTCGATCTTTTTGGATGACTGTGAAAGTTTTCTTCCTTGTGTTTTCAAATACTGTAACCCATTTACTGGGTAATTCAACAACAGTTTTAATCTTTACTACACCCATGTTCTTGCCACATTTCATATAACTGTCACTTCTCATATGGTAAATTACTTTAATCCTGTCTAATCTTCCTACAACGTAAACCCTATTGCGGAGATATGACGTTACTGGGTAATTCTTCTTCTGCCCAGAGCAAGAGACACAGAAAATTGTAAGATCCCTCACCTTGTCATCTAACACTTGTGTAGAACCAGTGTCTTCTATATAGGCATAAAATACAGATTTGCCGTTAAAACTATAAAATTATAACTGTTGTTTATATGTCATTGTTCTAATGTTTTGAGATGTTTTTTTTAAGTCCATACAAATACTTTCCAATCTCTTTCCTGGATTCTCATTTTCCTATATAAAAAGTTACTGATTTCATACTATGAACTTTACTTCCTGTGGTCAGATTTTAATTCGATTTTCAATCAATATTTTTCATTGACAGATGTTTCATGAAGCTCTTTTTTCAAAATGTTTATTTGAGCTTTCAGTTTGCTACATGTGTCCATATGGGTTAGTGTAATCTTTATTAAATATTTTTCTGTATATTTCAAGAGATACTATTAAATGTGGGTATTTCTCAGAATACATTGTATACAGTTTAGGGATTGACAACTCATCAGGAAAATATATTTTGTTAGTTTTCTCTTTGCTATAATGACTTATCTTTTATTTTAAGGAGTTTATGTGCTCATGTACAGCAATACCCTTTTCCTTACTATGCCTCCATGGGTGGTTTTTATTATTACAACTATTGTCTTTTGGTGAGCGACCAATGTTTTTTTATTGATGTTTGAATGATAGCCAATCTACATCTTGTTACTCCATAAAAGGATTTATAGACTTTTGCACCCACGTGGATTCCCATAATTGGGTTATTGCTTTTAACCCATACTAAAGCTACAATCTCAAAAATCAATATTTTCTTATCTAGACCTTCATTTCTTTATTTCACATACCAGCATCAGACTAAAAAGTAGGATTGTTAATTTCAATATCCTAAGAAATTAAACTTATAAAAATTAATTATAGTTTATTATAATTTATAATAGTTATGTTTAACTTATTATAATGAGCTGTTTAAGATATAATGTGCTCATTTCCTCTCCTCCTTGCTTATATTTTCAAAACAGCTTACATTTACAATTCTCACCCAATACATACCTTGGATCCCTAACTTTTTTTGTAGCATCGCTCAATCTTCCATGCCGTTTCCTTTTTGTGGTTATATTTCATGCAGATTTGTTTTACGATTAATCTTCACTTCTAGTCACCCGCACCACCAAGTTTAAGCTCAAACAAAGTATTAAGCACAATAAAACTCAAAGTTTACCTAAAACTTTATAGTATTATTCAGATAATACTATAAGCACTGCAACCTCCTTTCGACACAAGTTAGAACAGTCTATAATGAGGGGAGTGATGACTTTACATGCTGTAACATGTTAAATATTTGGTATAAATTTAGCAGGTTCCATAAAACCTTGTTTTAGATAATATAATTTTAGACATATAATTGGCCGAAATTAAACAAAAAAATTGTTTCTGAAAAAGTCATTAAACAGCATTTGGATAGAGATTCATGGAAAGGTACTGGTAACCAATGAAAGTCCTCTATTTTGAAAGTGTAAGGGTTGATTCTGTTAACCAAGCGTAGGAAATCTTGAGACTCAGCCTATTCTTCTTTAGCTTTCAGCAAAGACAGCATTGGGTTGCAAACATAGTCTTATTTAAATTTTTAAGAACGTACATGTCTAAATTTAATAACATTTGTGTTTGTGAAATTAATAAACAGTTTTGTATTTATAGTTTTCTAAATTTGATTATGTCAAAAGAGTGAGCAGTGTAATGTTTTGATTTTGTTATTAAGCCAAATTTTAAGTGATTACCAAAGTATGTTGTAAATTAAATTTTTTAAAGTAATTGGTTAAAATCAGTAAATACTGTATACAATCAGTCACCAGTATGCGTGTAACCTAACATTTTCTAATGAAATAAGATGTAAAGATATAAATTTGAAACTTATAGATGTAAACTTTTTTTTTAAATTTAAAGTAATATTGTCAAAAACCTTTGTGTAATTATTTAATATTTTGTTTTAAATTAAATCCTTTTTTAAAACTTTAAACATGAACTTTAATATAACTTATCTTTCTTCAGAACAATTTGGATAGGCAAGTCTATTTAAGTCAAATTGTTAGATACAATTGATAATATAAACAATTGAACGGTAATTCTTTTTAAAAGTTTGAATAATAAATTGTATGTGTATAAAGGTTTTGTTTAAATTACCTAAACACATTAATTGTATTAGGGCAGAGTGATCTAGACCCAAAAGTCACAAGAAGGCATAGTAATCTCAACTCCAGAAAAAATGACTACACGCTCTTTGTATGGGCTCTTTATATAAGTGCTCTTATTCATGTCCAATTAGGTGACCTAGATATTTTATTCCAATACTCAGAGTTCTGAGGATAAAAATGTAATAGAGGGTGACATTAAAGAATATTTTTTATACATGAAGAAGTTGATTTTTAATAAAGGAGTGTGAATTTGGTGTTCATAATAAACATTTTTTTTAAAAAAACAGAATCTACTTGAAAAAAACAACCCAAATATATAATTTTTATTTGCTAAAAAGTAAAAAATAATTTTCCAATAACAAAAAAATAATTCATCATAAGCTTATTACCCATAAAAGTTTGAAGTCGGCCCTAAATTTCATACTTGGACTAGTAACATAAATGTGGTTTTTGTCCGAGTGAACATGACAAATAAGGGGTTTGTACATGATGTTGAAACACCTTGGCATATTGATTAACAATTCATTTCTTTCATACACTTATTTTATAGATATAAGAAATGTATTAAATTTATGATGAAAAAGTTTAAGGAGATATCTCTTATATTTATAAGCATCTACAGTAATTATATTCCATGTAAATCATTCAAAGAAAGTTGAATTGTTCGCAATCTGTATATCTGAACAAAAATATGCAATCACATATTTTTTATGTGACAAAATTAATAAGGATCAATTAATCATCGTCCCGCGTAGTCTCATAATATCGAACACATGAAATTTTTGTTTCTATAGTAAGACTCTATGGTTCATTATAATTATTCATGGGATATCAAGCAATCAAAAAGTTGATTATTTCGGAAATGTTTGGAATAGATATGATGGATTGTGAAATATAAAGTATACTTTGCCTTACTTCAAAATGTTGTGGGTAATTAGCTTATAATAAATTATGTTTTCGTTACTGAAAAATTATTTTTTACTTTTCAGTAAGTAAAAATTGTATATTCGGGTTGTTTTTTAAAATGTTTATTTCTTCATTTTTAGAGGTATTGTTCTCTAACTCCTATCTACATTATAATCGAATTTCGTTTCATTCCTTTAGTTATGTTGCCAAAATTGACACTATTTATCCATTCAAACTTCTGATAATATTGCTCAAATAATTGACATGCCCGTGAAGAATACGATAAACAAACTACCAGTCAGATGAATACATTGAAATTTCCTTGATGAATTTTCCTAAAATCTTACATATTATTTCTTATCTTGTAACAATTTTTTTCATTTCAGTTTAAAAATATGTTAATAATAATGTAATGCAAAATCTCAAGAAATTATGCAATAATGTTATCTTTAATATTTATTGGGAAAAAACTTTTTTTACACAAAATAAAACAAATGAAGTAAAAATTGATAGTAAACGAATTTGTCTTGATATTTAGTGAAGTAATGAAGTTTTCACCTGAGGATTATTGAATATCTTGCTTAGGGTAAATGAACTAAATTGTATTTTCAGTGTATTTATTTTGGCTTCTCATTCGGAATTTATATATCAATATGAGTATACCATCGAAAAAAGCTGCTTTCATGAGGAAAATTCATTCATTAGTATCCAAGGATTATCGTTCTAATAGGTTTTTCTCACTATTACATTTTCTATTTAATTTTTTTGTTATTTTTATGTGTAGTAGAATACTACAAAAAAATTAATGCTGTGATTATATATTTAAAAAGTTGTTGTCTCGGTCGGATTCGGACTGAATAACTATATGTTTGAAATCATTGGCAATGAGGCAGTTTTCCATTGGTCAAAATCTGTTACTTAAAAATGTATATAAAATTATAAAAGAACGTTTTTTTTACAATAACGAAGAATTACAAGAGATTGACAAAATGAGAAATTATAGACCGCCACCAGCTTCATAAATTATAAACAAAAAAAAAAAGAAAGTGAATAAATAGTAACAAACAAAAATAGTAGTCCAACGCCATATACTGTATAGAGAGGAAAATTGCAAGGACATTTCCTATCTTTTTTGCCACTTAATATTGTGATTGTGTCATGTATATACATATTTGTAACTATAAAATAAAAAGTAACTAAAAAAAAAATTTTTATTGTTAACCTCAAAAGGAACTTTTTTATTATTTTTTTTTTAATTACTAGTTATAGATCATTTATTTAGAATTACTAAGCTTTCCTTAGCTTCCAATTTATAAAGCTTTTGCTACATAGAATAGGTATTGATCTTATATGTATTTATTTGAAATAATAATAGTGTGTATAATTTATTATTATTTTTAATAAATCATTTTACATTACAGGATTGAATGTTCGAATGAAAAAATCAGCATTCCTGATGCATCACAAGTTTGTTATTGTTGATAATAGCTTGATATTAACAGGTTCTTTGAATTGGACAACGCAAGCTATTTGTGGAAATTGGGAAAACTTGATCATTACTAACCAAAATGAAATTGTTCAACAATTCTATGAAGAGTTCAATTATTTGTGGGAAAACTTTAAGTCATAATTACGAGTGTGAACTTTTGTATTGTATGCAATCGCTAAGACAATAACTTACTGTGAATTAAGTTTGGTATTGTGTACATATTTCAAATTTAGAAAATTATTTAAAAACATTTCTGGTCCTAATCATACATGGCAATAGCAATTAGAAATTTAATAATTGAAAAATTATTGATAAATTTGAACTTTTTGAAATAGTAACTTTTAACTGTAAAGTAGCAACTTTTAATTATAAACATTTTTTAATAGTTACTTTTTGCAAACTTATTCGTATTATGAAACAAAGTTGTAATAACACTTAGTCTTAAGTGTTATTGTTTATGTTATACATACTAACTTATTTATGTAATTCTAAATTCTCAAATTGTTATACTTCTCTATGTTGGAGCAGGAGAAAATAAAAGCCTATGACAGTGACTCTGATTAAGACAATTTCCAATAGCATATTTATACATTTTTTTGCTTTAACTCTTTTGTTTATAGAGTTTTATTGTATAAAACAATTTTGTGTTCTAGTGAATTATGAAACATTTAATATTTGTCCCCAAGTTATGATTCCAGACCTATGAATTGTGAAGGTGAAGATTCAAAATTCTATTTAATTTTTTTGTACAAATGAAAAAAGGCTTTTGGATAAAAGTATATCCGAAATATTCTTATGTTATATTATTCTGTACTTCATATTGAAAATAATGATATTTAATTTTATGTTTTAAAAATTTGATACAACAGGAAAACTATGCCAGACCTGTAGTGTACATATTTGTATTTATGTATATACATAAATAACTCTCGTTCTCAGTTTAATCTTGTATATGCAAATAATAAAAAGTTAACATTTTATACATTTAACATTTGTACCTAAATCATAAGTATAGGAACCATTCAAGTGAACGAACAAAATTTTGTTTATTTTTTTTTTTACTCAAAGAGCATTTTGAACAATGGTATGTGTCATATAATTAGCCCGTCCAGAAAGTAAAGGCGTTTGATCATCACATGCTGTGTTGAACCCCAGCCACTGTGACTAAATATGCATGAGCTTCCTGCCTCAGTGTGAGTTTTGTTGCAATGTGGTTATGGTTTTGTTAATATTCAAAATTAATAATACCTAAATATGAAGTGCCTATTGTAATTTCTTTGTTGGATGGCCAAAATGTTCAACCTATAGCCAAAGCTTCAGTCTAATGATGGCATCAATCTAACTCCCCCTTAAAACTCAGGAAAGGAAAACCAAATATCATCACCAGAAAAGCAATGACAGGTTTTTGGGAGCAAAATGATTTAATCCACAAGATTATGCAAAAGAAAAAAATAAACCCAGCAGCCTCAGTGAAACTCTACTACAGCTACCACTAACCAAAATAAAATGATACAGATTGCTCTATTCAAGGATCGTTTTGATCCATTACAATATTTGTCCTCTTAAAAGTGTGTGAACGTAGGAGAAACTTCAAAGGTTTAAGTGGGAAATCTTTGGCCACCTTACAGCCCTGATCTGTCACCTAGTGATTTTCACTTGTTTCTGAAATTTTGGGACAGAAAACAGTTTGATAGTGATGAACTTATAGTAGTTCATGGCTCTGATCATAGGTGGCTGAAGAGTATTTTAGCATCAAAAGCAGTTATAGGCTGAAAATGCCTTGAGTCATACGGTGATTATATAAAAAAATAGATTTAGAAAAGAATTCTATAGTAATATAAAACAAGATACTAAAAAAAATTAAAATTTCTATAACTTGTTTCCTCATAACCAGATTTAAATAATGCTGAAAATAAAGTTGTGTAATATCTTTTGCTTTTTAAATAAGTTTTACAAAAAAACTTATTTTACTTTCTGGTGGACCCTTGTATTATTTCATATTATTATCTCCTCCCTAAGAAAATTTAAATTCTTGAATTTTGTAGTCCATTACGTTCGGTGAATCTTATTAATCACTTAAACAATAGTTTATGACTATCTGAACTTTATATTTAGTAAATTTGTTAAAACTTACTGCGACAGAACATTTTGGATCGCTATGTTCCGATCTTCATCAGTGTCTTCAGAAACCAAACTGTTCTGAAGACTGTTTCTCATCACTGTTCAACATACAAACCAAACCACAAAATAATAAAATATCTTAATAACACAAATCATAAAACAAATTCAGAAAAACATCACCAATCACGAATTTACAAAATTACATGTAACAACTGTAACGCATTTTACATGGGGAAAACAACCAGATCATTTAAAATAAGATTTGAAGAACATTATAGAGCATTCAAAAACAAAAATTCAAAAGTATCAAATGTTGCAGCACACCTAATATCACAAACATGAAATAACAAATTACGAAAATAATCTAACCATACTTGAAATAAATAATAACCCAATAGAACTAAACTCACTAGAAAAATACTACATTTATAAAAACATACACAACAATTTAATGAATCTACAAACAACATATGCAGAAGACGTACTATTCAAAATATTATACACGAGACTCAAGAGGAAACATGTATGACGTCGACAATTACCAACACGACGGAATGAACATCCACACCAGAAAATTTGAGAAAGAGTAATCAGTGATTCGACAATGGTCAAACGACCGAAAGGTGCCTCATCACACAAGGTAAAATCATTGCACTTAATGGTGGATAAAATTACTTACAATAGTAATATATTAACTTCATATATATATATATATATATATATATATATATATATATATATATGAAGTTAATATATTACTATGTGAGTAATTTTACGACGATATACTTGTAATATACCAACCTACCATTCACAACGAACACGTCATAATATTAAACAAACTAAATACATACAACGAAAACATACAATTCACCGTTGAAACAGAAACAAATAGAACAATCAACTTCCTCGACATTACTTTAAATATAAATGATAATAAAATAGAAACTACAGTATACAGGAAACCTACTTCCAACAACACCACAATACACTACAAATCTAACCACCCCTGGACACACAAAATTAACACTTACAGTAACATGATAAATAAAGCAATAAAATACACACAGGATAACAAACAAAAATTAAATGAAGAATTAGATAACATTACAAAAATAGCAATAGAAAATGGATACAACAAACACATTATAAAAAATATATACAATAAATTCACAAAAAAACCTAACCTCAACACAACACTACAACCGGAACACGAAAATAAAAAAAATAAAAAAATCTACCTAAAATATAAATACACCAATAACAAAATAGAAAAAATAACAAACATATACAACAAAGAATACAACACTCCAACTTACAAACCAAACAACAAAATAATAAAATATCTTAATAACACAAACCACATAACAAATTCAGAAAAACATAACCTATCAGGAATTTACAAAATCACATGCAACAACTGTAACGCTTTTTACATAGGAAAAACAACCAGAACATTTAAAATAAGATTTGAAGAACATTATAGAGCATTCAAAAACAAAAATTCTAAAGTATCAAATGTTGCAGCACACCTAATATCCCATAAACACGAAATAACAAATTACGAAAATAACCTAACCATACTGGAAATAAATAACAACCCAATAGAACTAAACTCACTAGAAAAATACCACATTTATAAAAACATACACAACAACTTAATGAATCTACAAACAACATATACAGAAGACATACTATACAGAAATATCATACACACAGATCAAGAAAAAGTGCACGTAACGTCAACAAACACCGGCTTCACGGACCGAGCATCCACAGCAGAGAAAAATCAGTGATTCGACAATGGTCAACGACCGAAAGGTGCCTCATCACTCAAGGTAAAATTATTGCACTTAATGGTGGAAAAATTACTCACATAGTAATATATTAACTTCATAAAGTCAGTGCAACGGAAAAACAATGGATAATGTTAAATATCAAGAATATATATATATATATATATATATATATATATATATATATATATATATATATATATACATACACACACATATATATATATATTTAGGTTAGTTTTGGTTGGTAAAGATTATTTAGATTTTTTGGACTAGGAGACTGACAGACTTACCTCGGTAAGAGTCCACACTGTAGTCTTGAAAAAGAAACACATAAAAGCACTTAAACAATGATATATCTCAACCACACAGTGGTCTTTGTCAATCGAAGAGAAAACACAAAAAGAAATATGAGAGAATGAAATAAAATAAATATAAGTTGTAATCACAGATTGTGTAGAGTAGAAATCAGATGACATAGATTAAAGATATATATATATATATATATACAGTAATCCCTCCGTATCCGCGGCAGTTCGGTTCCGGCGGGTTGCCGCGGATCGCGAAACCGCGGATAACGGGACCTTATTTGAATGGTAAAATGAGGGTTAGGTTTCCAGAATAAATTTACAAAGGCAAATGTATTTTATGTGTACAGAACTATATTTATTTATCAATTTTTTAGAAGATTATGTATGTATAACTATACAAAATAGGCCTAATATTTACGAATTTTTAATAAACACAAACACAAAATTACATATGTTACATATGTACAGTTAAGTCTTTGTAAACGTGTACGGTACAGTAAGCCGAATTTAGGCTGGCTTGAAAAACTTCGTTATTGGAGCTTGTTTCTTCTCCTTTTCAAGTTCCTTCTGGACTTCTTCATACGGTAGCATCCGGTTCTGGAGTTTTCTTTTAAAACGAAGAGCCCTTTCCATGAGAGGATCTGTCTGCAACACGTGGTCTGAGAGCTGTGTTGCCATGCGGAGAATTTCACCGACGGATTTAGGAGAAAATCTTGTCATCGTTCTAGGATCATCAGGATCTTCATCATCGTCGATCTGTTTGGCTTCTTCATTTTGGGGTATCATCAATTCCTCCAACTCTTCCACTATCAATTCTTGATTGTCCCCTTGAATCATATCTTGAACGTCCTGGTGGTCGATTTGAGAGAAACCCTCACCCTCCACGTTGTGAGCGATTTCTAAAATTGAATCCACCACTTGTGCTCCAATTCCATCCATGTTTCCTGCTACATCTCCAACGACTTCAGGCCACAATTTTCTCCAACATGCGTTAATAGTTGATGGCTTCACTTCATTGATGGATTCCTTTATGTTAATCAAACAATCTGCGATGTTGTAGGTTTTCCACATCAATGAAACGGTAGAATCAGGGGCATCATCCATTCCTTTCAAAAGACGCTCAAATGTTCTGCGCACATAATAAGCCTTGAAAGCAGCGATTACTCCTTGATCTAAAGGCTGTAGGATTGATGTGGTGTTGGCGGGAAGAAACATGAGTTTAACGTTTGGATGGTCAATTTGAGGATGCCCAGGGGCATTGTCAACCAACAGTAAGACTTTAAAAGGCAGGTTTTTGGACTCAAGATAAGCTTTCACCTCAGGAATAAAACAGTTGGTGAAACAATCACGAAACAATTCCCCAGTAACCCAAGCTTTTTTGTTAGACCTCCAAAATACAGGCAGGTGATCTTTATCTTTACCTTTCAGGGCCCTTGGGTTTTGAGACTTATAAACAAGCAGGCTTTTAATCATAAACCCACTAGCATTGACACAAAACAATAGGGTTAGTCGATCTTTGGCGGCCTTGAAGCCAGGTGCTGTTTTTTCAGATTTTGATAAAAATGTTCTTGAAGGCATCCTTTTCCAAAAAAGGCCTGTTTCATCAGCGTTGAACACCTGTTCCGGACAGTAACCTTCCTCTTCCAAGACATTTTGAAGCTTTGGAGGAAATTCTGCAGCAGCTGAGTGGTCTGCAGAGGCTGCCTCGCCTACGAGTTTCACATTATGAAGGCTAAAACGATGCTTAAATCTTTCAAACCACCCCTTACTGGCTAAAAACTGTACCGGATCTGAAGATTCACTGCTCTCCATCAATGACTCAGCAAAATGCTTGTGAAGATGCTTGGCCTTTTCTCTGATAATATGCGAGCTTAAAGGAACTTTCTTCCTCGTTTGATCCTCTATCCATATGCTCAACGCCTTTTCAGTTTTTTCAATTCTCACGTCTCGAGAAACAGAAGCAGTTTTTGCACAGAGAAGTCCACCTTCTGTCACACTGTCTCTAATTTTCTTTTCATTTTTTCGAATTTCCCGAACACTGGACTCATTCAATCCATATTTTTTTGCGACTGGAGCAACTTTGTCAACTTTCAGTGCATCAAGAATTTTTATTTTTTCAACTAAGGACAACACAACACGTTTTCTTTTCTCAATCTTAGACATGTTAATTCACTCAACCGAAGAAAACAGAACAAAACTCACACTCGAATACTCAACGACACATCGAACACACTTTTACTTTTTACACTCGAACACTGTCACAAAGAGCTGAACGCATACACGTCTCTGGCGAGTGATACTAACTGACTGACGTGTTGTGTGGCGGATGGCGGGAATATGCGCGCGCAGACTACAAAAGCAAAGCAGAAGAAGGTAGTGAGTGGAATGGGAAAGAAGCTGGCGGGTAGGGGTGGTAGGGGGATGGGTACCACGAATTGCTTTATAACTACGCTCCTAAGAATTACATACTGAAAATTTGTATCAGCTCAATTCGCGGATAACCGAATCCCGCGGATGCCGAACCCGCGGATAAGGAGGGATTACTGTATATATATATATATATATATATATATATATATATATATATATATATATTGTTTCCATGAGCATATGAGTGATTATAGTTTATATAAGTCTGTCAGGGGAAAAGAGATAAGGCTATTAGCAGAAAAAAAATTTTTTTTAAATAAATTACCAAAGATCCACAAATACATAATCCTTCCACCTGGTAGACCAATAATTGCTGGCTGCAATTCAGTAACGGAAAGAATTTCAGCTTACCTCGACTCACACCTTCAACCCTTAGTAAAGAACCTTCCATCACATACCCAGGACACCAATCATTTCATAGATCAACTCTCACAAATATCTGTACCTCTACCCCCGGTAACTATTTTGGTCACCATAGATGTCACCTCTCTCTATACCAACATCCCTCTTGCACACAGCCTATCTGCAATAGAGAATTTTCTAAACAAAAGCCCAGACAAGCCTTCTCCCACTACAACTTTTCTTGTGAACCTGACCAGGTTCATCCTCGAGAAGAACAACTTTCAGTTTGAGGGAAGGAACTACCTTCAAATAAAGGGAACAGCAATGGGCACCATCGTACGCAAATCTGTACATGGGATTGTTGGAAGAAAGTTTTCTAAAGACACAAACATACTAGCTATTATGTTGGTATAGATATATAGATGACATCTTCCTAATTTGGACACAGGGTGCTTCAACACTTGAGGCATTTTTAGACAGCCTGACACAATTCTCCACACTTCAATTTACCTGGGAGAAATCTACACCAGCCATCACCTTTTTGGATGTAGAGGTAACACTCCAGAATGGAAATACCAACACAGGAATTCACATCAAACCTACAAACCACCTACAATATCTCCATTTCGACAGCAACCACCCAATAAACATAAAACGATCCATTCCATACAGTCAAGCAATCAGGGGTAAGAGAATCTGTTCGAATGATAGGGAATTGGAAGATTTTAATAGAAAGATATCAACAGCCTTCCAGAGAAGAGGATACCCAAAAAAACTCATTGAAAACCAAATTCATTCACCACAATCCTCGGTTCACCATAAACCACAAACAGAACAAAATAAACTGTCTTTAGTAACAGACTACCATCCTGGTCTACATAAACTCAACAAGATATTGATAGATGGCTTCAAAATTCTTCAAGCTTCCGTCCACACCAAAAATCTTTTCACCGATCCACCGCAAATTTGGTACAAGCAACCTCCCAACTTGAAAAACATCCTAAACTACCAGACCCTGATGCAGAGAAACCACACAAACTTCCTCATGGCTCCTTCCCATGCAATAGACCTAGATGCAAGACGTGTCCAATACACCCCTCAGCAAATAGTTTCAACAGCCAAACAACAAAAATGGTCTTCAAAATACAGGGTCATCATAATTGTACATCGAAAAATGTCATATACCAGCTACAATGTAAACTTTGCTCAGCACAGTACGGATGGTCTGAATATCAGAATGAATGGCCACAGACATGATGTTAAAATTATGAATATGGATAGACCAACAGCTCAACATGCTGCGAGTCACAACATCACAACTTTTGATGACTGCTATACCACAAAAATAATTAAATCACTCCCCCCTGATTGCAATCCCTCAGAACTGAGAAGGTGGGAACTAACCAGTGGTATACCAAGTCCAGAGAATCCCCCAACCTCAACATCAGATAAATCCATTCATTTTAAATTTTTTTTTCTCCTAATAGCCTTATCTCTTTTCCCCTGACAGACTTATATAAACTATAATCACTCATATGCTCATGGAAACAATATATATATATCTTTAATCTGTGCATCTGATTTATACTCTACACAATCTGTGATTACAACTTATATTTATTTTATTTCATTCTCTCATATTTCTTTTTGTGTTTTCTCTTCGATTGACAAAGACCACTGTGTGGTTGAAATATATCATTGTTTAATAAGTGCTTTTATGTGTTTCTTTTTCAAGACTACAGTGTGGACTCTTACCAAGGTAAGCCTGTCAGTCTCCTAGTCCAAAATATCTCTCTCTCTCTCTCTCTCTATATATATATATATATATATATATATAGAATGGTTTTTTAACCATCCTAGACATCTAGGGCGGAGCCCGGTGGATGGATCTGAATCAAATTTCACACGAACCATCCTGGGAATATGTAAATAAATCTCTCCAAATTCCATTAACTTTTCTGGTCAGCTGTTTAGACATTCATAAGAATCATACATTGGTTCTTGAACCATCCTAAGCCTCTGGGGCAGAGCCCTGTTAATGGGTCTACATCAAACCTCAAATGAACCATCCTGGGTATATGTCAAACAATCCCTCTAAATTTCGTAACTTTTGTTCAGCAGTTTAGGCGTCCATGAGATACATACATCAGTTTTTGGACCATCCTAAGCCTCTGGGGCGGAGCCCTGTATATCTGAACCCAACTTCACATGAACCGTTCTAGGAATATGTTTAAAAAAATCTTGCCAAATTTCATTAACTTCTGTTCAGCTGTTTAGACATCTATAACATACATACATACACACAAACATTCAGTTTTATAGATATAGATAACATTTTCTGTATCAGCCTTTATTAATATATCATTGATTTCTTCTAGCTTTTAATATATTTAGTCGATCACCTTATATTCAAAGTGATCAATTATTTTGTAAGGCAACAAAATCTTGCCTTACAATTATGTATTCTTTCTTGTTTTAGTATTAGTGTTAACAAAGAATATCAAATTCAGACATCTTATATTTTTTTACTAATTGTAGTAATACATTTTTTGGCATGTTCTTGTTCATCTTTTGACAATAATTGCCTTTGCACAATCTTTGAAAATAGTCAATGGAAAAGAGCACAAGGAATAAAAACAACTATATTTTTAAAAATGAAGTGATTATAAGGATGTGAAACATTTATCATACATGTATACAAAATAACCATTAGTTGTATTTGTTTTTACATTATTAAAAACAATTCCATAAGAAATTTATTCTTCATAACATTATAAATTATATTAACACTTCCTTAAATTAATTTTACTATTGATTTACAGGATATTAAATATTTCATTTAAAGTATATACATAACTTAGTAGCTTCAGATTAATAAAACACTGACATACACTTTGAAATATTCATCAACTGAAGACAAGTAGAGGGTTGGAGCTTGTCGCCCACGAACCTAGAATCATGTAAGTGGGCGCTCATCACCACGTATAGCACGATACTTTGCTAACTCATTGGGAAACACATTATTTAATTCCACAAGCATAAGAGCTTTGAACTTTCTGTAAGCATCGATTTTTCCTTTTACTTGTTCATTTTTGGTTAATGCTTTCTCAATGCAGTCTTTGGTATACAGCTGAGGATTACGTCCATTATCAATGTAGCTGAAAAAATGTATTTTAGATTTAATCTCAGTTAAAGTATTAAAAAAGTAATAGTGTGTATAAAATATTAGCAAATATTAAAATGTTAACATTTTAACTTGGAGTCAAATAAAATTACAATATTCTATTTAATAACACAATACTCATGAAATATACATAAATCCATTGGCTTCTTTGTACCTGAAAATGCAGAAATTTTATACCAAAGGGAACAATCTAGCATTATGTCAGCCTTATAGATATCAAACTTGTTCACCAGCATTTTAAAGTTTTATTTTGTGCCTATATTTCCACCGTCCTAACCACCCATAAGTTCATAATTTAACTTTGTGAAATATTCTGCCTTTATTTTAAGTCTGGACACCCAGTGCAATAACACTACTAAACAGTTTATAAAATTCCTTTTGAAGGAGATCTTTCCCCTTTATGTGAAGTCTCTTAAAGTTCACTTTGAAAATCATTCCATGAGAGTTAATTCTTGATGTAAAATGCAACAAATTGTTTTGTTTTTGGTACATTTTACATTTAGTAGTTCCACAAGCTTAAGCCGACTAGTGTTGGAAGGGTATTTATGACAATGTAATTTTAAGACATTAAACAGAAAATAAAAGAATAAAATAAATCATGTGGAGCCTATTTTCTGTTCTATAGCAGATGTTTCACTTACTAAACTTACTTAGTTTGTACTGGACATATTCAGTACATCAGGTAGCTACACTACAAAGAAACGTCTTTTACATATTGAACCAAATAGACAGCATTTGGGACACTTTTGTGTATGAATAACATGTATCATTTTGGTCTAATTAACTGATCTTGCAATTCACTGTGTAAGTGTGTGTGTGTGTGTGTGTGTAAGTATATATATACACACACACACACACACACAAAGAAGCCAATGGATTGTATCACATTACGTAGTTATATAACGTGTGTTAACATTGGGATAAACAACAGCTTTTCATGATAAAAAAAAGTTAGAGAAACCTCATTGTTTCAAAAAGTAAAAAAAACTGTTGTGAATGATAAGTGAAAATTTAAAGAAATATACTTTAGTGTTGATAAGAAAATCGTGGTGAATGGGACAGAAATCCCTCGGATTACAGAAAACGTAAATTACAAAAAAATTCCTGTGCATAAGAAAAAATGGGACTTCTAATGAACCCTAATGCTGTAAAACTCCTCATATCCAGATTTATTAATACCAGGAATAAAGACCAGTCCAGCTAATCCTGAGTGTTGTCATTGTTTGATTGATTTGTTAGCTTAAAGAGTTTATTTTCTGATATGTCAAGCACAAGACTAGACATTTGTGCTTTCTAAAAGATATTTGCAGACTGTAAACTTTCAGCGTAAATAAAGAAAGATATTTTATGGCCAATTGACCTTCTGTCAGATATCTAAACATAACTAATAAGGACATTCATACACAACCGATGAAGTTGAGTAATTTACCAATCTGTTTAATTCACCAATTCACCTAGTGAACTGAATGATATAACAGAATGGGGAGAAAGAAAAATATGTATAAATATAAACATTTCCCGGAAGGCCGGCTCATTTCCTTTGCATGACGAATTGATGTAAATATTTTTCAAATGCCCGATTCATTTTCTATATGGCTATAAACACTTCTTGGACGCCAGACTCATTTGCTTTAAATAGGTAAAATAGGCTCAAATAGAAAAGGGCTGGAATTTATTGGAAGCTCGGTAAATTAGGATTCGGATTTCAGAGTCTCTACTGTATATATTCTTACATCATTGTACGATTTGATAAAACATAATCTGTGCAGTTTTAAATCAGATTTAATCTGATTGATTGTACTGTTTATTGTATTAACCTTAAGTAACACTTCTGCCACTGCTCATTATTAATCCTCATTTGGATGACACTGGCTGCACATCTAAACCTTGATAATGTTATTGTGATAAATTTTCGTTATTCCTCCTGTGGATTCTTATGTTGTGATTGTAATTATTACATAAATAATGAAATTGTATGGGAGTAGGACATACAACAAAAAAAGAAAAGACACAAAATCACTAAACTGAAAGAATAGTTTTGGTTATAATTTATGAAAATGGTGGTGTAATTCATTATTATAATTTGGATTTAGATATTAATAAATACATTCACTCGAAAGTTTTGCTCTTCAAAAAATTTGCACCACAATAGGTAATAAATCTTTTTATCAAACGTCTGTTAACGATGTTGGGAATGTTAAATATTGTGAAAAATTAATGAACTCATCTGAAGATGTTATTTTAGGATCTTTAGAGGAAACAACTCAAATGGATTCTGAAAAATTACAATCAGACCTGTACTTTTAATCTAAGTAATAAATAATATAATGGTCCATAAAAAATAAAGGAACCTTTCTCCAAGAATGCCTAACAACAAGAGAACAGGTGCTATAAAAACTTACTACAAAGTTACTAAAACTTGCATAAATATCTCAACAGAATATTTTTTATATAAGTGGTACATGAGTAATGTCAGCTATGATGACAGGAGTTAATTTTATTACAGTAATCAGGTTAAGAGTGTACCTTAGGTTTTTATGTAATCATAAAAATTAATGTACATTAAACTAGCAGTGTACATATTCAGACCTACTGTGCTTTAGTTTTATTGAAGAGGAACAAAACAATTGATAGTAGTTTAAAAAGTGAATTCAGAAAGAGGAAGACATGTGAGATAAAATATTTGTCACAGAATGTCAACATGAGTTTGACTTAAGCATCTTAAAATTTAACAATTCATAAGTCATCAAGAGATTGGAAAGAATAACAATGTTAACTTTTTTGTAGTGATTAAGCTTCTTGCTGCAAATGGTCATAACAATTGCTACACCTAGTGATAATGGAAATAGGAAAAAGAATTCCATATCCTTAAGCATGAAATATAAATAGGATTGCACACAATCTAAATACTTTTTTGGTAACAAACTGCATTAAACACTTTAAATTAACTTACTCAAATACTTCTAATGGAACAGGGACATCTTGAAGCTGGCTCCTTAACTTGTCTACTTCTTGTAAACCATACACCAAAGATTGTCTGAAATTAAGAAAATAAAACTTTTATATAAGTTCATTCTGAGACTATATTATAGCTATAATTTGTTTTGTCAATTTAAATGAAATTTGTATCATTATCATTTATATTCCAATTTAATTATATAGATGACTGTACCTAGCTGAAGGCAATGTAAAGAATAGTTTTTTAAATACTTTTATTGGTTAATGATCAAGCCTTTAGCTTTTCTCTACACATATTCTGCATTTTATATACACTTGTACCAACAATTTGGAATCTTAAATATTCCCTCTTAAAAAAGAAAAGGTTTAATGACAGGTTATTATAAACCAATCGCACACACAATCCTAGACTTCTTGTTTCCAACTCACTACTCTCTAAACAATTCTTCCAAGAAATACGAAAAATCACAAAAGGAGACATTTGGAGTCTGGGAAGAGTGGCCAAGAATTTCTTCTAATTCTCATATTTCTTCTAATTTGTTCTTTGCCAAAATCACTGAGACTTGGTATGGTGAGAAATATTTTTGAGAATGATATCTCTGACAGGCTAAATCTGTGTTTTGTTTCAGTAAGCAGCTTTTGTCAACTCTAGAATCAGAAAAAATGAAAGCTATATTTACCATGGTGGAAATTAATGAGTAGACCTCCTCTTGAGTAAAAAAACGTAGCAGGAATATTTTTGGCTGAGTCAGGAAACCATCTTCACCCCTTTCTCACATTTTTCACTTTGGGGTGTAATGATGGTCCCATGTATCACACATGTGAAATTAATTCACAGAAGTCTCTCAAAGATCCTGACCTACAATGGAGTGTCAAATGTCAGTAATCTGAAGCTGTTTTGTAGAGATTAGGAATTATCCTTCTGAGAAACACTATGAATTCCAGCTATGTATTCGAGGGTAGATAGCATTTCTAGATCAGTATGGTATTGTCGACTGTATGTATTCATTGTTTAGCACATATGTTCTTTCGGTCTGCACGGGTGTTCTTCAAACTGTAGTTCATTTTCTACAAACATTTTTATGGCAATGTAGTATATTATGCAGTTTAGCTACCTAAGTGTGGATTTACAGTACTGTATGCGAGTTTAATTTTTTTAGAGTATATTTTTAATTTGAAATTTAATCATGTGAACATAAAATAGAAATCAATACTTTAACTAATGAAAAAAAATTAAATCTAACAGATTCCAAAGGAAAAGCTAAATATTTTCCCTAGCAAAAGTTTACAATATTAAAAAAGCTAAGATATTCAAAGGCACCAAAATAAAACAACTTGTTTGTTTAAGTTAAAACTCTTATGAATTGATATAAAAATCTAACAGAATCATATCAAACTCAACTGGTTGTAATCGCAAGTAAAAGAAATATAGTGGCCTATAAAAGGAGGTCTGCTCAACAAAACATTATTGATAAACTACCAGTAACATTTTACTGTACTTTTAAAATAAAACAGTTATCATAGCATCAGGTTATTGAAAGTTTTAAACAGTTTAGAACAGTATTGTAAACTTATTCAAATTTCTATATCCTAGGGAACATAAAAATTCTAACTATAAGATCATGAACAAAAATACTCTAAAAAACGTGGGTGTATGAATGTCATAGTGCTATATTACTGCATGTACGAAGTATAGTATTTATACTAAATAAAATATTAACACTTTTCTTTATATGTTGATTCCATATTCACGCGAGCTACTAGTTTCCAACTAAAAACACTTGTAAATATGTTACATCTGCTTATAGTAGCACTTACTTTATAAATGTTGAGGACGGCCAATTTGAAAGATGTATCCCATTGTCGACTCAGAGCATAACTCACTTTATTATTACAGCATATTTTATTGAAAGAAGGGCACAGTACATGTATGTAGTCATTTAAATTCCAATGACAATAATTTTATTCTTACTACCACTATAAAAACAAGAAAAAAAGATGTCACTGTCAAACAGTTTGCAACCCCAGCACAAAAAATTGAATCTGATACAGTTTCATTGACAAAGCCTGACCTGCTACTTAGATTAGCAGGTTGTGCTTCATTCTCAGAATGACGGTTTTGAAATGTGTCTACATAGTAGGTTAATAGTTTTCATTTAGTTTTTCATAAGTACTTATGATTTAACCTGTGAAATCAAGATAATCGTAAAAACCAAATTTAAAAGAATTTACTGAGTATGAAAAAGGTTTACTCACTACCCAGTATTATAGAATAAGAAACTTAATTTAGATGTTAGAACATCTTTTTTGTTTTGATTAATGTTTAGTCTGCTAAACTCTTGTTAGTGTGTTATCGTCTCCTTGCTTTAGGTAATTTTGGTAAATACTGAGACTTATTGCCAAATTTATTCGTGTAAAATACAACCAAATTTATCCTGACTAGATACTTCATAGGTATGTTTAATATGGGTATAGATTTAAGTTGTATAAAATTATATACATAAGTAAAACATTTACATTTCAAATTTAGTATTAAAATAGTCTTGTGCAGGCATAGTACAGTGCGCTATAGTGTTCATGCTATATAGACTAACATTTAAAATGTGAAAAAAATAATAACTTTCTGTATTTTCTGGGGGAAAAAAGTTGAGATAATTATTAAGATCAGCGACTACTGCTCCGTTCGGCAAATTTTTTTTCCTGATCAATTTGACTTTGCTGAACACGAATCTGGAGGTTTTTTTACTGCAAACGCAATTCAAAAAAAAAATCTGATCTGACCTGACCTGGTTTTCTTAGGTTAATATGTGTTTGCTGTTGATAATAACTTGAGATTCGTGTTCAGCAAGGTTAAATCTAACAGGAAACAAAAAATTTTGCCGATCGGAGCGATAGTCAATGTGTTTACAGTATTATTAAAACATACAGCATACATTATTTGTTAGGATGGATTTTATTTTAAGAAAAATTAAGCACAAACTTCGAACATAAAAAATGTAGCATTTTTGTAGAGTAGAAATGAACCCAATGATGGACCTACATGAATAAACATTTAGTTTATTAAAGGTGATAATATTATGAAGATAGGATTAACAACAAAATGTGTACTATCTTTCTACTTTTTACGTCACATTTAATAAAGACAGAAACTTGAACAAGTTTCATGATAATTCTTAGTCTGAATAAACATATCAAGATGGCAATGATTTGTAGGCCTACTATTTTGTGTAAATTAATATAGTTCCTGATTTGAGTGTTATCCTTCATATTAATGCAGTAATTCCTGAATAATACATTAAGATTCAGGTAAATATTAAGACTTATTGCCAATGTTGAAATTTTTTTTGAATAATTCGTTTTAATGTATAGAACACCAACATCAACTTTCTTTTCCGGGTAAAATACGGATAAAGTTGGTTATAATTTTATTCAACATTATTATGTACCTATATTAAAGTTACCTACGAAGTATCCAGTCAGGATAGATTTGGTTATAATTTTATACAACATTACTATCTACCTACATTAAAATATACCTATGAAGTATCCAGTCAGAATAGATTTGGTTGTAATTTTCTGCATCGTCAATAAGTCTAAATATTTACCAAAATTATAACCAAATCTATCCTGACTGAATACTTCATAGGTATACTTTAATACAGGTAGATAGTAATGTTAAATAAAATTATTACCAAATATATCCTGACTGGATACTTCGTAGGTATATTTTAATATAGGTAGATAGCAATATTGAATAAAATTATAACCATATCTATCCTGACTGGATACTTCGTAGGTATATTTTAAAATAGGTAGGCCTATATAGTAATGTTGTATAAAATTACAAATCTAGACGTAGTGCAGTGCGCTGTAGCTACTGCGTGCTCGGTGCACGCTATAGGCCTACATGCCTTTACAACTTAACATTTAAAATGTGGAAAACGTAACTCTCCGTACTTTCCAGGGAAAAGAAAGTTTATATTCGTGTTCTACAGATTAAAACGAGTAATAAGCAAAAAAAAATTTTAATACCGTCATTATGACTATATTCTTACCAAAAAAAATAACCTGACCTGGTTTTCTTAGGTTAATATGTTTGCCGTTAAAAATAACTTCAAGATTCGTGTTCAGCAAGGTCAAATCTATCAGGAAAAAACATTTCGCCAATCAGAGCGCTAGTAAGCACCTAAGTCAGATCAGGTCAGGTTATTTTTATAAATGTAAATATGTGTTTGCAGTAAAAAAAACTTCAAATTCGTGTTCAGCAAGGTCAAATTAATCAGGAAAACAATTTCGCCGATCGGAGCGGTAGTCGAATCTTAATAATTACCAAAGTGGATATTCCTGTTCCTTACCAATTTATCATAAAGTGAGGTGATAGAAGTTTTAATTCGATACTTATAGTTTTGCGCCAATTAAAACCATTTTAATCTTCTTCAGAATGCATTGTTTAATAGCACATATATGAAAAAAGTTGCTGGGTTAATGGTGAACTACTGAAAAAAATACTGAACTTTGAACTAAAATAGAAAAGATTTACAGATTTTAAAACGTTAGAAGGGTTTAACCAGCAATATAAAACAAAGTATAAGAAATTTGCTAAGATATTCTTATGAAAAAGATTTTAAAACAGTACTGCAAAACTAAAAATTATGACAAGATTTTCTTATAGTAGAAACAAAAAATAATATTATTACATTTTTTACAACTTACATTTTTTGGTTCAACACGTTTTGGCCTTGTGGTTGAAAGTCGCCAACTATAATCCTTATTTGTCGTACATTTTCAATAAACATTTCTAACTGAGTTTCCAAATCCATCAACGTAGAAGACGACGCCATTTTGTGTAAGTCTCAACTAACAAACGTCAATCATTAAACTAACATGGAGTAGATTCTAGAAAAATAACTTGCTTCTCTGGTTGAAGACAGTTCTTGGCTTGACGCTTGCACATCACACACACACACATAGATATATATATATATATTACAAGTATACAGTTTTAGAACAAAATATCTTTTTTTAATAAAACTTCACGACTCAAAATCAAACGGAATTCTTTTTACTTTTAAAATATGATAAAAAAATAATACAGTTAATTGTACCCAAATTTATTGTATAACCTTAAAAAATAAATAAATAAAGGTGTATATAGCAAAAGCCATGATATGATATGTTACCTTATTCGACTAAAAATAATTTCCAACTGTTACTTTGACAAAAAATTAATCGTATTAGTGACTCATTATTGTATGAATTAAAACCTATTAATAACTTTCAAGACAGTCTATTTTATTATAAAGGCTATCAGCGTTATCATGAAAGTTATTTTGGATTGCAAAATATAATCTGCTGTATTTTGTTACTGTTGCAATCTAATATAATAACAAAACTATATATTTGTTCATTTTGAGGATTTTTATGTGATTATTTTTATAACGTAAATACTTAAGTAGCACTGAAAAATTAAAATGAACTAAAAACACTGAATTATTTATGTCTGTTAAAAATTTCAATATATTAGAAGATTTAATGGGATATTTTAACTATAATTCAAGTGTATAGTAACACAATATATCTATTTTAAATAATAATCTTATGGGAAAATCTTCAACAAAACTTTACTGTTTTAAATTTTATAATAATAATAAAAGTATACAATTTTTACATTCCACTTTAAGTTCTCTAAAAACAATACTATACTACAATCTACGTTGCAGTTCTTGTACTACAGTGTACTCTGTGACTAAAATTTGTTGTAGATTGTAGAATGTAGATAGGTTTTTGCAGCTGTAGGAAGTTTATTATTGGGTCAATTAGGTGGAAATTGTACTTATAACCTTACCTTTGTGTGTTATATTATTGCTGTTTTTCGTCCCTGATTAAAATAATTAATGTGTGTATTAAACTTATCTAAGTAGCGTATACAGCGACTTTTATTTCTTTAGTTACATTTTTGATCATGACCTCAATGTTTTTTCAATGACAATTATTTTTTTAATTTTTGAAATGTCAAGTAAAAAATAAATTACCTAACATTATATATCAGTTTTGAACATAAAATGGCGAAAGTATTATCGCTGGTGTACGTAATATCTTCCAGTTTGTGTGCATCCGGTAGAAGATCTTTCAGTGCTTCTGGTGGAACCAGCCCAGGACATGTCCTACTAGGTAGAATAAATTTTAAAATATCCAGAAGAAAACCTATTAAATTTGAATTGAATGCAATCTACATACAGAATAACAAGAAATTGACTAATACAGACTGAAAATTTTAAATAGACACTTCTTATACTTTTGATAAATTTTACACTTAACCTTTTGGGATTTTAAACATTTATTATTTATCTTTTAAAATTGGTTATAAAAATACCAGTAACATTTCCTCACCTGTCTATAATTTACAATTTTAATAGTGAATTAACTTCATTTTAAGAAAGACAAATATTTTAAACTCTGAAACTTAGAAAGGTTTCTATAATTGGTTTGGATAAACAAAGTTTGTTCCAGTTATGATTACAATTTTATTACTTATATCACAACTTATTACACTTTTGCTATTACTTGAGACCAGACTTTTTGTTAACTAAAGGTTGTTAAATTGTTAACTTACACTTGGAGGAAACGTTTTCGTCTTACGACCCGGGAATGTATATTTAAAATATTAGTTATAGTGTCATATTAAAATTATATTAATTTATATCAATATATTACAGTACAGTAATACCTCCACTTACGCTACCCCGTCTTACGCGATTCGCAAGTTACAAGGTTTTAAATCATGCTGTATGAACTACACCAAAATTGCCCTGTTCTGGAAGAAAATGCTTATGAGAACTTTTTAAGATCATGAACAGAAAATATTTTCAGGTTTTAAGGCCGCCAAAGACCGATTGACAGTGACATTTGGGGGTCATTCCGTGTCAAATCAACACACTTTTAACAGATTTTTTCCATCACCATCTCAGATTATGATAAAATTTGGAATATAGGTTACCTTCATGAAGAATAAAAAAAATACCAATTTTCAGCTTAATATCTCAAACGGTTTCCGAAATACGGCCATGTAAAGTTTTCAAAAAACGGTCAAAATGTCGCTGCGGGAAAACGTTTAAATGGTCATAACTCCTCTCCTAATAAAGTAAGAATCATGGGAAAGGTGTCATTTTTTAGCTCTTTTTATGCCCTTTTTAATGATATATAACACATATAGGTTGTGAGAAAAAAAATATTTTAAAAATCAAAAATACATTTTTGAATTTAAATATTTTTGAAAACACATTTTTAAAAATTTTCAAACAAATATATATAATAGGTCTTATTATCACTAATTTGTATACCAAGTTTAGTTATGGGATTGCAATGGGTTCATAGTCAAAATAATTTTAAACCGAACCTGGCTTTAACTAGTTTTAGGTATATTTATATATAAAAACGTTTTATAATTATAATTAATGAAATCCAACCATTACCATTGCATATATTTCAAACACAGTGAAACTTAACATAAGGTCTACATGTGTTGGAGGTATTGTGATAACATTTCATTGGTTGTTGAAATTTCATCTTCGGATAGGACGTAAATTCTTCCTGTTGGAGTTGTTGGATTCACAGTACATAACACATCTGTGAATGGTAGTCATAATACATCTGGTATTCTTGGGTAGCTAAATGACGGAGAAGGTCCTTTGGGATGAAGGAAGGTAACTTTTAATTCATCTTCGTCTTCGTTTTTGTCCATTATATAAGCAAGCCACCAGTTAGAGTCATAGACGATACTTATGTAACCATTACAGTCTGCAAAAGTAATTTTGTCTGTTGACCTTGATACTGTTACTTGAGAAGAAGTTGTTGATTCGGAAAATATTTTCACAGTTAACTTATTTCGGATTGAGGCAACAGGCATAAAGGTGTGGTATTGTTGAGTCCCCTTTATTGTGAGTGCTTCACTAAACCGATCTTTCAAAAAAATTTCTGCTGAGACATAATCTTCTTGCGTTCCATAATCAAAACTAATCCCATGAATATTTTCAACTTGTTGATGAAAGTGGAAACAAGACCAAAGTCTCAAAAAGACTTATTTTATGCAACCTCAAAGAGGCATATACTCTATTTAAAAGTGAATTTCCCTCTATTAACATAAGTTTTTCAAAATTTGCTGAGCTGCGACCCAGGCACTGTGTATTAGCTGGATCAACTGGCACCCATGTAGTAGTGTATGTACGACGCATGAAAATGTCAAAATAATGGTTGAAAATGCAAAACTGGGGACAGTAACTAACAATGAATTACAGACGTACAAGCACTGCATGGCAAAGATGTTAAGTAATCCACCATTTATAGACTGTTTAATGAATGAATGCTCATCATGTCCAGGAGGAGAACTAGTTAGACAAATTCTTGAAAAATCATTCGAAGAAAACCTAATTGAAAAAGTGACATTCAGACAATGGATATCAGTTGACCGATGTTCTTTAGAGACTTTGGAGAAACCATCAGATGAATTCATTTACATGTTTTGCAGCAATTTGGAGGTTTTAATTAGACATGACTTTGTTGCAAAACAACAAACTTCATACCTGAACAAGGTAAAGGAAAACTTGAATGAATCTGAATTTGCTGTAACACTAGATTTTGCAGAAAACTATAGCATGGTTGTGCAAAACGAAGCCCAAAGTTATCACTGGGTTAGTAACCAGGCTACAATTCATCCTTTTGTAATATATTACAGAGAAGGTGTTAAACTCAAACATTTAAACTATGTAATAATTTCAGAATGTCTTGAACACAACACAGTAGCCGTGTACAGTTTTCAAAAGAAGCTTGTTCATTTTTTGACCATGAAGTTTGGAGAAGTTCCGCAAAAGATCATATATTTTTCTGATGGGTGTGCAGCCCAATATAAGAACAAGAAGAATTTTATAAACCTTTGTAACCATATTGACGACTTTGGCATCGAGGCTAAGTGGCATTTTTTTGCCACTGCCCACGGTAAGGGACCAAGTGATGGACTTGGAGGCACGGTCAAAAGATTAGCTGCAAAAGCTAGTTTACAAAGACCGTTTCAAAACTAAATCTTGACTCCATGTGAATATTACGAATGGTCAGTTGAAAATATTCATGGGATTAGTTTTGATTATGGAACGCAAGAAGATTATGTCTCAGCAGAAATTTTTTTGAAAGATCGGTTTAGTGAAGCACTCACAATAAAGGGGACTCAACAATACCACACCTTTATGCCTGTTGCCTCAATCTGAAATAAGTTAACTGTGAAAATATTTTCCGAGTCAACAACTTCTACTCAAGTAACAGTATCAAGGTCAACAGACAAAATTACTTTTGTAGACTGTAATGGTTACATAAGTATCGTCTATGACTCTAACTGGTGACTTGCTTATATAATGGACAAAAACGAAGACGAAGATGAATTAAAAGTTACCTTCCTTCATCCCAAAGGACCTTCTCCCGTCATTTAGCTACCCAAGAATACCAGATGTATTATGGCTACCATTCACAGATGTGTTATGTACTGTGAATCCAACAACTCCAACAGGAAGAATTTAGGTCCTATCCGAAGATGAAATTTTAACAACCAATGAAATGTTATAACAATACCTCCAACACATGTAGACCTTATGTAAAGTTTCACTGTGTTTGAAATATATGCAATGGTAATGGTTGGATTTCATTAATTATAATTATAAAAAGTTTTTATATACAAATATACGTAAAACTAGTTAAAGCCAGGTTCGGTTTAAAATTATTTTGACTATGAACCCATTGCAATCCCATAACTAAACTTGGTATACAAATTAGTGATAATAAGACCTATTATACATATTTTTTTGAAAATTTTTAAAAATGTGTTTTCAAAAATATTTAAATTCAAAAATGTATTTTTGATTTTTAAAATATTTTTTTCTCACAACCTATATGTGTTATATATCATTAAAAAGGGCATAAAAAGAGCTAAAAAATGACACCTTTCCCATGATTCTTACTTTATTAGGAGAGGAGTTATGACCATTTAAACGTTTTTCCACAGCGACATTTTGACCGTTTTTTGAAAACTTTACATGGCAGTATTTCGGAAACCGTTATAGATAAAAATTTGAAATTTTGTATTTTTTTTAGTCTCAACCCCCACTTTGGGTGTACCAAATTTCATTAATATATGAAAGGGTGTGGTAAAATAGGTGTGTTGATTTGACACAGAATGACCCTTGGCGCAAATACAGCTGTTGACTCTAAGTTGCAATCTCTCATAGTTTATCGCTCAGAAAACCCAAGGGCATTAAAAATATTTCTAAATCTAGCTTGCCCGTGATTTGGAAGTTGAATCGGAAGGCTTTGATGACAGCTTTTTTTACTGTTGGTCTAAAAAAATTCTCTACTAAAGTAATTTCTATTAATTGACAACTAACCTGATCATCCTCCTACTAATTTAACTACTTTCAACACACGTGTGAAAGTGATATTTTTCCCACCAAACACAAATAATTTGCTTAAACCGATAGATCAGGAAATCAGTAAACAATTTATAGCTTATTACACAAGAAGATCATTTGTGCATCTGCATGAAGCTATGAGACAGAACAATGAGCTCTCTGTTGAAGATTTTTGGAAACAATTCAATGTTTCAAATGCTTTGAGAATCATTAGACAATCTTGGAATGAAATTTCACAAAAAAATTTGAATGACGTTTGGAATAAGATGTGACTATTTTCGCGACTAAAACTTGAGCGGAATCAGTGCCAGAGTCTGTTGAAATTGCTGATGTGATTGAAGAAGTTGTCGGTTTTGCCAAACAACTAAATTTAGAAGTGGATAATGATGACGTTCAAGAACTGCTGGATTTACACAACCAGAAGCTGACAATTAATTAATGAACTCATAGAAATGCGTGAACAATACCTTAAAAACGCAGATGTTTTAGAACCAGTTAACGTAGAACATGAAATGACGGTTAGAAACTGGACCAAAGGTCTTAGTTCAATTAAGCAAGGTTTATAAATTTTAGAAACATAGACTCCAATGATGAATGTATTTCTGCCACAAAACAAAAAAATTAGCGAGTTACGAAGAAATTCTGCGTGAGAAGAAAAAATCTTCAATTTTTCAAATGAATTTACTAGATTTTACGAAGCCTCCTATGTCAAAATAACTTCTATTTACTCACTTCTTTGCAATATGTGTGTATATAATATGACAGTGTTGTATTACGTATTTAAGATTTTAATACATACACATTTTTCTTTTAAATTATTAGTTTATTTAGTCTTTGGTCCCAATTAAATATGATTCTTATGTGATTGTATGTAAAATTATTCTCCGATTTACACGGTTATCGCTCGGTCCCACCTATCGCGTAAGTACGGGGTATTACTGTACGTTTTTCTGCCATTTCTAACTTCACAATATTTTCCTGTGTTGATGCGTTTTGGAATGACTTCATTTTCAATACTCCGTGAAGTAAGTGGAACTAAATTGAAAATGGAGTCATTCCAAAACATGTCAAGAGAGAAAAATATTGTAAAGTTAGGAAAGGCAGTATAATGTACTCAAATATATATAAATATTCCTAACAGAAATGAAAGGGAGTATATTAGGAATTTCATTTACACCCTTTACAAATATTTCAGGTGGAGGAACAGGTTTTATTGGTAGTGCTTTTCAATATTTATTGAAGAAAAAGGGATATGATGTAACTATAATATCTCGAATGCCAGGGCCTCAGCGACTCTCATGGGTGAGAAGAAAATTGAGTAGAATAAAATTCATGAATATAATTAGCAATAATATTATAGTTGTGTAAATCATTGTAATTTTTACTTAAGGTAAAGGAACGTAGTTTTGAAAGAAGCTATTTTAGCAACACATTAGCCTGTAAGATTATAACCTCACACACATACACACACACACAGATTATTTTTAAATAAATAAAACCTCTAAACCACAAATAACATTTTATTTAAACCTTATGTACATTTCGATTGCCCAGCAATCATCTTCAGAGGTATTTAAAAAATACAACTAACTTTAAACAACATAATACAACAAATATATAGGCTTAAACCGGCAACTACTTCACCACGCCCCTTATTTAAAAAACTAGTACGACCAATCACGTTGCAGTAAATTCCCCCTCTACAACTTGGTCCGGTCTTCCCCCTCTCGTGGTGAAGAGTTACCGTTACAACTATTTCAATTTTACTAAAAAACAATAATATTCCTTATTAACAAAGTTATAACTATCTCCTAATTAATGAATATAACTGAGATTTAGGTATAGGCCCTTTATCACAATTTAATAAATTATTTTCGTCATATTTGTGAATGTACAAACTTTCAAAACTATTCAAAAGACCTTTTGAATTAACATTTTTCAATAATTTTAGATCATTTAATTCTAAAGTGTGTTTAGTGTTTAGAATATGTTCTGCAACACTAGATTTTTCAGGTCTTTGAAATTTTATATGGCTAATATGTTCATTAAATTTGGTTAATATTTTCCTTTTCGTTTGGCCATTATAAATTTTACTACATGAATTACAATTTATTTTATAAATCCCAGATTTATCTATCATCTTAATTTTATCTTTAGGGTTACCTAATACATTTTTTAAGCTATTTAAGCTTTTGTATGCTACTTTTAAATTTACCTGTTTAAAAACTTAATCTAGACCTTTTGTTAAATCCATATCAAATGGTAGGCTAATGAATTTATTTTTAACATTTTCTTTTTGTGTTATTAAGGTAGTAGAATCGTTTCTAAACTTTTTTAATTTTTGTTTCCTCAATATATTATCTATTATTTTAGGATCATATCCATTGAATTTAGCGATCTCTTTAATTCTGGCCAACTCACATTTAAATCTATTTTTATGCAATGGAATAGTAATTAATCTATTAACCATAGTGTTAAAAGCTGCTAATTTATGGGATTTGCAATGGTTAGAATCTACCGAGATATATCTATCATTATTTGTATGTTTCCTATATATATCAAATTCAATTTTATTATTATTTCTAAAACATAATACATCAAGAAACGGTAAACATTTATTATGCTCTATTTCAAAAGTAAATTTAATGTTTGTATGTTCATTGTTAATTAATGATAAGAAATGTTCTACGTTAAACTCTTTGGTATTAAAAATTGCGAAAACATCATCCACATATCTAATCCATACTCTAGGAAAATACGGGAGTTTGTTTCTTAATTCCTTTTCAAAATTTTTCATAAAAAGTTCGGCTATGAAAGGTGATAAACTATTCCCCATAGCTGTACCATCTTTTTGTTGGTAAAACACATTGTTAAATGAAAAATAATTCTGAGTCATACAACATTTAGTTAATTTTACATATTCGTTAACTTCATTAATCTCTATGTTATTTTCAATTAAAAATTCTTTTAACAAAATTAATGTTTCAGCAACTGGTATGCTTGGGAATAGTGAACAAACGTCAAACGATACAAATATTTCGTCTTCTGTCAGTTCAATATTTTTCAATTTATTTATAAACTCTCCTGTATTTTTTATTGAGCTGGATTCTATATTAAATTTAAAATTTCCAAAAACTTTATTTAACCATTTTGACAAAAGATAAGTTGGTGAGTCAATCCCCGAAACTATCGGACTCATCAAATTACCTTCTTTGTGTATCTTTGGGAGGCAATATAACCTAGGTATAACTGCATTTGAAACATTAAATTTATAAATTTCATTTTTTAACTGAAAAAATCTAACTGAAAAATCGAACTGAAAAATCTAGTGTTGCAGAACATATTCTAAACACTAAACACACTTTAGAATTAAATGATCTAAAATTATTGAAAAATGTTAATTCAAAAGGTCTTTTGAATAGTTTTGAAAGTTTGTACATTCACAAATATGACGAAAATAATTTATTAAATTGGGATAAAGGGCCTATCCCTAAATCTCAGTTATATTCATTAATTAGGAGATAGTTATAACTTTGTTAATAAGGAATATTATTGTTTTTTAGTAAAATTGAAATAGTTGTAACGGTAACTCTTCACCACGAGAGGGGGAAGACCGAACCAAGTTGTAGAGGGGGAATTTACTGCAACGTGATTGGTCGTACTAGTTTTTTAAATAAGGGGCGTGGCGAAGTAGTTGCCGGTTTAAGCCTATATATTTGTTGTATTATGTTGTTTAAAGTTAGTTGTATTTTTTAAATACCTCTGAAGATGATTGCTGGGCAATCGAAATGTACATAAGGTTTAAATAAAATGTTATTTGTGGTTTAGAGGTTTTATTTATTTAAAAATAAACATTACGTCACAGTTGCTTCATATAGTTACACACACAGATGTGGCACATATGTACTTGCACACACACACTTACATGCCAAAACACTCCCTTTTCCTCTCTCTGTCTCTTCTTTCTCTTTCAAAAATATCCATACACACACACACACAGATACTTATCTACTCCTTCCCTACTCACCCTCTCTGTGTGATTAATATAATATCACAGAGAGAGTGAGTAGGGAAGGAGTAGATATCTGATCTAACAATTTTAATTTTAAATGTCAATACTGTTTGTTAATAGAGTTATTAAATGATATAGTTTAATTTATATTTGTACTCAACTAACTAGTATAAAGCATTAAAGTATTACATACAAATATTTCAAGGGATTGTACTCATTAAAAGATATCATTATAATCTTTATTCGTTGTTAAATTTATTAAACCCTATGTGCAAAATTCCCAGCCCTATTAAACAAAGATATATTCAGACTGCCCCTTTTAATTCTTTTGTCCATTATTTTTAGGGAGCAGTGTCTCATTGGTGATGCAAAGGGCTTATCCTTTTGTACCAAATTTAATATTGTGTTGTGGATTTTATAAATTAATAGTGTCTATAAAACTTATTACATATTAAATTTTGAATATTTTCTTCATATTTTAATTACTTCTTTTAATGCCCTACAAACACTTGAACATATATTAGTATGTTACACTTGCCTATACTTGCACTTACTTTTTTTATTATTGATGATGGCCGTTTCGGGAGGTGTACCCATTGTCAACTCAGATCATAACTGACCTCTTAGTTGCTTTAAGTTAGGGTGAAGGAGGGTTAAAGTAATGATATTAGATATATTTTAAGGAGTATTAGAATCTATGATATCGAAAATTGTATACGAGTTATGCAATTGGTTGTTGAGTATGCGAATTGGGTATAGTTTGAAATGTTTGTGTATTTAATATTGATCAGTTGTATAGCGTTAGTTATTTTTGTTTGTGTTGTTATGGTTTGTGGATATGAGATGTTCAGTAAAGTTTGATTAAGTGTTTTTGTTCTTGGTGGTGTGTGTAAAATGACCTTCCTTTTTGTATGTAAAAACTGGATCACAAACTGCAAGTTAGTATGTAAATACCAGTGGAGATATAAATATCTTTGTTTAAATTGTTAGTTGTGGGCTTTGAGGATAATTTCGCCTACTGTAAGTTTAGATGCTGTAATGGATCTTTGCGTTAGTGCTAAATATCAAGGTTAGGATCCTACACTAAATGTCGGGACTATACATTAACATTAAATTTTGGGTCTATACGTGTCCTTAGTAATTACTATATGTCCTGGATATTTTGACTATACATCAACAATATATTATGCATTGACGCTAAATATCTGGAGTATGCATTAAAGATACATTTCAGGACCATGCTTGAACACTAAATATCGGTACTATGAATTGAGACTAAATTTTGGGACCTTGTACATCTATCTAGTGACAATAACAACTCATTGTTAGCATTTTTTAAAAAAATGCTCGAAATATAAATGAGTAATTATTTAGGGATCAATAAATATAATAAAAATACATCAAAGCCAAAATGTATTAACAATACACTACACTTAATTATTCTTGAATTTTGTAGTCCATTACCTTCAGTGAAACCTAATTAATCACTTTTACATTAGTTTATAACTATCCAAACTTTAAATTTTGTAAATTTGTAAAAACGTTTTTACAAGTAAGTTTTTACAAAATTTAAAGTTCGGATAGTCATAAACTAATGTAAAAGTGATTAACTTAATTATTATAATAATATTGATATATTCAAAAATATTTTTTAATTGTTTATAGTTTTCATTGTTAAAATGATTAAGTGATTCCATAGTCTTTTTTGGCAAGTTAAAAATTTGTATACCTTTAAATTTTGGTAGATTTTTTTTTAAGAATACCCACAGTTAATTTTCTCCTTGTTATCTGAACAACTGTTTTATAGTTTGTATACTTTTTTTAAAACTCTAGTATTCAATGGAATTACTTTG